>JAKCPB010001288.1:0-114000 GCA_021442155.1 Cymbidium sinense
TTCAAAATAATTATCATCAATGAAAATTCCATTTTGAATTCAATCTCTTCATTATTGAAAGTATTCTTGTTTTGTATCCACCACGATGAGTTTAGGTAGTTGTAAGGAACCCGGCGGTGTCCTACCCTTCATCAACACACACAAACATAAACTATATACAAACATATAAAATAAACACATATCTTTTTTATCGGCTACTCTTAGTTAGATAATAACACCCCAATGGCATTCACTAGATTATCTTGATGATTTTACCTAGTAGTGTGTCACCCCAATGGTCTTCTTGCTTTGGAGGATGTAAGTATACTACACTTTCATTCCTTGGTTATCCACTGCACACCAATGAGTTCCTTGTTAGTTTGGTAGTCCTTATTACATGGTTAATAAGCTACCTCATGTTGGCTTAATTTAAGAAGATGTGAGTCTGTTATGCTTTCTTCTTGAATTAGCCTTCATGCATTGACTGGGTCGAGCATATTTGAGGTTTAGGATAAGTTCCCTAGCGCTCCTTCCCTCATGACTACTTCAAGTTTGGGTCTAGTCCTTCCTCGGGTCTCCTCGCTTAATAGTTGCTCTAGGTTAGATAGCATCTATCCCGATAATGATAGACTATCACGATGATCAGTTCTGCTTAGAAAGTTGTAAGCCTACATGCTTTCTTCCCAAATTGATCATTGCACATCGACGAGCACCTTAGGTTGGTTGGTTCTCACTATGCTGATGGATACACCACTCATGCTAATGGATACACCTTAGGTTGGTTGGTTCTCACACCTTATGATACACCACTCATGGCAGATGTAAGTCGCTGCTTTCTCCTCTGAGTTGGCCAATGTACACCTACAAGATTTCTTTTCGGGCTCAAAATACACCCCTAGCAAACCTCCCCCTATAGGCACTATATTTGGATCATGTCCGATCCCATTTTGACACTACCGGGTTACTAGTGGATTGAATAGTTCCCTTTCTAGTAACCACCCAATGGTTAGAGAATTCATCGTGGATATGCAAATTCTCCCTTGGTCTAGTAAATAGTCAAGGTTGACATAGCCCCTTCTAGTGTGGTCCTTCACACTAATAGGGTCCACACATATAAATAAAAATATATATTCACTTGGGGATTAGGAGGACACCCTATACCTTTTCCAAGCGGTATCCTATCTTTAGGGTAGTGTTAGCAAAACTCCCTATAGGAATCGCCTGACTACTCTTGAGTTGATATAAGTCCCCAGTGATATTCACTCAGTAGTCGCCCCTAAGTTGGGTTCAATTTATTGTGCTATCAACAGGTCACTTCAATAGTTATTCTCTGCTTTAGAAGATGTAAATCTGCTATTCCTTTTTCCTAGGACAACCATTGCACACCGAACGATAACCCATTAGGTTGGCTAGCTCTACCCCATAGCCAGTGGACTATTCCTTTGGATTTGTAAATCTTAGATAGGACAAGTCTGATATAGCCCCTTCTCAGTGGGTCCATCACACACTGACATGGTCCATAAATTAAATCTATCAAATTTGACCGATCTCACATCTCTAGCAGATATGCCCATAATTTGAAATCAAACTAAACCAAACAAACCACATCAAATCACATGAAATTAAGATGAAATTAATCCTGACTACTTTTGAGTTGACATAAGTCCCAACATTCACTCCAAGGACATTTTGTTGTGCATCAAAATTGTTCCTCACTTTAGAATATGTAAGTCTATGCCTTAGGTCTCATTGAAAGGAAACCCCTTTAGTTGGCTAGCTCTGCCCCACAATCGGTAGACTATCCCTTTGGATTTGTAAACTTGAGGTAGGTCAAGGTGGATATAGCCCTTCTTAGTGGGTCCATCATACACCGACAGGAT
Organism: Cymbidium sinense; assembly: GCA_021442155.1. NCBI lineage: Eukaryota > Viridiplantae > Streptophyta > Magnoliopsida > Asparagales > Orchidaceae > Cymbidium > Cymbidium sinense. Next base: position 1,860 of record JAKCPB010001288.1, read on the forward strand.
CCATACATTAACTCAGATTAAATTAAACCCAATCTGACTTTCCTTAGTGGAGTTAAATTACACCCTTCTCCTGAGTGGAGCCCCAAATCATATATAAATAAGTCAAGCAAACAAATCAAATTCAAAATCAACCTCCCAATTGGAGTCAAATTAAACTAACTCCCCTAGTAGAGTCTAAATCATAGAAATCCAACCAAACTCTTATCCCTGGCGGATACATCCCCAAATAAATCTATGAAATCAAACTCAAATCCCAATCCAGAGATAGCGAACACCTGGAAGGTTCATATATACCCAATCCCAGCAGGAGCCCATATCTCTAGATATGCATCCACATCAATTAAAATAAATCAAATTAAAGTCAATTCAATCTTAATCCTAGAGGATTATAGATTCTTATCCCAATCTTCATTCCATAAATCATATAATCAAATCAAATTCAAACCTTATCCCAACAAATTTTCTTCATCTATGCCTCATAGACCCCTCACATGTCATGTCCAATGCATGTGATCCCTAGGATCTCCCTCCATGTTCTTGACATGAAATTCTCATCAAATCTTTTTCTTCTCTTATGCACACCTTTAATACTTCAACCAAAAGCTTAACAATGTATTTTTCTCAAATTACATCTTCTTAACATTGTAATCAACATTTTATGATTTGTGATGCAAGCTCAAACTAACTATACAATATCATGCTATATAGATATTATAGTGTGAATTAACACACTATATTATATTATAATATATGATGTTATATTATAATTTTATAATATAATATATTGTCTAACATTACACCTAATTAAAATCACTTAAAATTAACAAATAATAAATTTTTTTAAAATATGATTAATGTTCATTTTAGGTGTAAAATTGTTTTTCTTCTATTAAAAATAGTACAAAATATCATAATTTTGGTGTTGTTTCTTAGTGTGTGCCATGAATTTGGCCAAATTTTTCCATCTCCACTTTTAAATTAACTTTTTTATGAGTTTTGATCCAATGTATTATAATAAAAGTAAAACATACTAAAATATACAATAACATTTATTAATGCACCACCACATTCATATATATGTGAAGTTTTATTATTATGTACATTATATATTAATATGCTTTCATATAATATATTATCTTACATTACACCTCAAAAAAAATCACTTTAAGCAAAAAAAATTATAAAATCGTTGAAAATTGAACATTTATTTTGGATGCAAAATTCCATTCTTTTGATTAAATGACACACCATAGCACACCCCAATGATGTTCCTAAAATAAATTTGGCCAAATCCCATCATCTCACTATAAATCAATATTTTATAAATTATACCAATACAAACTCTACTACATCATACTATAACAAACTAAAATATGCTAAACACAAGTAGTAATACAATGGTATGATATAATGCATGATGCACTATGTTATGACATCCTATATTATAATACACTATAACATATTATGTTATATTATATTGATATCATATCACATCACAAGGGATTGCTTAAGATAAAAAAAATCATAAATTTAGCCTAAATAATAAAAACTATATATTTTAGTCATATCACTTACATATTTTAAATTGAAATAATATATTATGATTCCATGCTCTACCTATTTTGAATTTGGGCAAATTCCACCATTTTAAAGTCTAAATCAACATTTTTATAAATAATGATAGTGTAGGCTCATTTGCATGATTATAAAATACTAAAAATTAAAATGTACAATATATTATGATATATGATGATACTATGCTACAACATATAATATTTATTTTGAACATAAAATCTTACTTTTTACACTACAAGTGGCATATCATAGCTTTGGAACAACAACCTAATTCCCACTTCAAATTTAACAAATTTCATCATCTGACTTATTAAATCAATTTTTTATGATTTATATTAATATATATAAGCACAATACCATAGCATAAACTTTCAAAACATCTTATAACATCTAAAAACACATCAAAACATGCTCAAATATATGAGGCTACATTATAGTATAATATATGGTAATATAATATGATTTAAGGTTAGGGTTTAGGGTATTCAAATCTCTAATAGTCAAGGAAAGTCTCTTGAAGACATCTTCTTTATACCATAACTATGTTAGGATTAGTCATTCTTTAAGTCTACTCTAATGACATCTTTATTCAAGGTTTAGGGTTTAGGGTTAGGGTTAAGCTTTAGGTTTAGGGTTTAGGGTTTTGGATTATGGTTTAGGGTTTAGGGTTGTATGTTTTAGAGTTTAGGTTTATGGTTTTAGGGTTTTGGGTTTAGGGTTTTAGAGTTTTATTTTTAGGGTTTATTTAGGAGGGTTTAGGGTTTTAGGTTTAGGGTTTAGGGTTTAAGGTTTTTTTTTAGGGTTTAGGGTTTTAGGGTTTAGGGTTTAAGTTTTAGTTTAAGGTTTAAGTTTAAGGTTTTTTTAAGAGAACTAATTCATATTCAACATTTCTTTTTTGATTTCATCAACCAAGTTTTAGTTTTCTAGTGATGACATAAATAAAAATTAGAACACCTAGAAAATCAAAACCTTAGATAAATAGAACCATATTACATGTTGTTCCATTCATGGATGTCATTCTTAAGTTTCTGTAGTTCCCATCAGAACCACCCCCACCTCTTATGTAGCAAGATTCACCATCATATCCTTGATCTCTCCCTCTACCACCACCACAGTTATAACCTACGTTGCTCCTCCCGCCTCCATAATCACCACTGCTTTGACCACCACCTCCATATTCATCACCACCTCCATATCCACCACTACCTCCAGATCCCCCACCACCACTACGATAATCACTGCCAGTGCCTTCACCTCCACTCCTAGATCTAGACTGAGCCTGGTTGATGGTGATGTTCCTGTCATCAATGTTTTGCCCATTCTTAGGGTTTAGGGTTAATTTAGGGTTTAGTTTAGGTTTAGGTTTAGTTTGGGTTTAGGTTTAGGTTTTAGGGTTTAGGGTTTAGGGTTTAGGGTTTAGAATTTTGGGTTTAGGGTTTTACGGTTTAGGGTTTAGGGTTTATGGTTTAGGGTTTAGAATTATAGGGTTTAGGGTTTAAGGTTTAAGGTTTAGAGTTTAGGCTTTAGGGTTTAGAGGTTTAGTGTTTAGGGTTTAGGGTTTAGGGTTAGTTTTAGGGTTTAGGGTTTAGGATTTTAGGTTTAGGTTTTTTTTAATTAAGTAAACTAGTAGGTTTAGTTTATTATTATTTTTTTATTTATTTGAGTTTATTCTATTTTTATTTTTAGTTTAGTTTATTTATTTTGATTGTTTTATATTTTAGTTTATTTTTTTAGGTTTAGGTTTATTTTTTAGTTAAGTTTATTTTATTTTTATATTTTAGGCTTAGGTTTTATTTTTTACTTTTAGGTTTAGGTTTAGGTTTATATTTTATTTTTTTAGGTTTAGGTTTATGTTTTTATTTTAAGTTTATTTTTTGGTTTTATTTTTTAGTTTTAGTTTTTAGGTTTATTTTAGTTTATTTTATTTTATTTAATTAATTTAAGGTTTAGGTTTAGTTTATTTTAGGTTTAGGTTTAGGTTTTATTTATTTTAGCTTAGTTTATTTTAGTTTAGGTTTAGTTTATTTTATTTTGTTTATTTTATTTTTATTTTAGGTTTAGTTTTTTTTAGTTTAGGATTTAGGTTTTATTTATTATTTATTTTTAGGTTTTATTTTAGGTTTATTTTTAGGTTTAGGTGTTTATTTAGTTATTATCTTATTTTATTTTAGGTTATTTTCTTTTATGTTAGGTTTAGTTTTTCTTTATTTAGTTTTTTTTTTTGTTTAGTTTAGGTTTATTATTTTATTTTAATTTAGTTTTATTTTTTTGTTTTATTTTCTTCTTATGTTTAAGTTTATGTTTTTTTTTTTTATGTTTTTATTTTATTTTATTTTATTTTATTTTAGTTTTAAATTTTCATTTATTATATTTTAGGTTTTATTTAGTTTAGGTTTAGGTGTTTAGCTTTTTAGGGCTTAAGGTTTAGGGTTTAGGGTTTGGGTTTTAGGGTTTAGGGTTTAAAGTTTGGTGTTTAAGTTTTAGTTTAGGGTTTATGGTTTTTTTTAACAAAGAATAAATTCAAATTCAACATTTCTACTTTATGATTTCTTCAACCAAGTAGCAGCTCTAGTTTTCTAAGACATAGGCAATGACATATATAAAAAATGAGCACCCATAGAGCAAATCAAATTCCTTACATAAGTAGAACCATCTCTACTATAAAGACACAGTTCCATAAGTACCATTGGATTCTTGATTTCTCCAGTTCTCATCGAACCACCCCGCCTCTAAGTAGCGATTATGATATCTGATCTCCCTCCACCACCACCATTGTAGCCTCCATGCTTCCTCCATAACCACCACGACCATCACCTCCATATCCACCGGCACCTCATCCCCACCACCCTGTGATAAGTGTGCTTGCCTCCATGACTAGATCTAGGCGAGCCTAGTTGGTGATGTTCTCTTGTCAAGGTTCAGCCATTCTTAGGGTTTAGTTAGTTTAAGGTTTTTAGTTTAGAATTTAGGGTTTGGGGTTTAGGGTTAGTTTAGGGTTTAGCATTTAGGGTTTAGGGTTTAGGGTTGTAGGTTTTAGGGTTTAGGGTTTAGGGTTAGGGTTTAGGGTTTAGGCTTTTAGGGTTCGGGGTTATTTTATTTTATTTTTTTTCTTTTAAAATTAAAGTACTTAGGTTTAGGTTTTTTATAGTTTATTTTTATTTATTTTAGTTTACTTTATTTTTATTTTATTTAGTTTTATTTTTTAAATTTACTTAGTTTGGTTTATAATTATAGGTTTATTTATTTTAGTTTAGGTTTTCATTTTAGTTTATTTTTTAGGTTTAGGTTTTGTTTATTAGGTTAGGTTTAGGTTTTATTTATATTTTTTAGGTTTACTTTTTTTATTTAGGTTTAGTTAATTTTACTTTATTTTATTATATTTAGGGTTTAGGTTTAGGCTTATGTTTAGTTTATTTTAGGTTTAGGCTTAGGTTTATATTTTAATTTAGTTTATTTTAGTATGGTTTAGGTTTATTTTATTTTTTATTTTAGATTTAAGTTTTTCTTTAGTTTAGGCTTTAGGATTTATTTATTTATTTTGGGTTATCTTTCTAGGTTATTTTTTTTTAGGTTTTTTTATTTAGTTTTATTTTATTTTATTTTATTTTAGGTTTATTTTATTTTTTATTTTAGGTTTAGTTTTTATTTTATTTAAGTTTTCTATTTTTTTTAGTTTAGTTTATGTATTTTTTTATTTTATTTTAATTTAGTTTTATTTTATTTTATTTTCTTTTTTGGTTAAGGTTTAGGTTTAGGTTTTAGTTTATGTTTTTATTTTATTTTGTTTTAGTTTTTATTTATTTATTTAATTTTTAGGTTTTATTTAGTTTATGTTTTGATTTATTAGTTTTTAGGGTTTATGGTTTAGGGTATAGGGTTTGAGGTTTAGGGTTTAAAGTTTAGGGTTGAGGGTTTAGGGTTTAGGGTGTAGGTTTTAGGGTTTAGGGTTTTGAGTTGTAGGTTTTAGTGTTCAAGGTTTAGGATTTAGGGTTTAGGGCTTACGGTTATAGGGTTTAGGTTTTAGGTTTTAGGGTTTAGGGTTTTAAGGTTTAGGGTTTAAGGTTATAGGTTTAGAGTTTAGGTTTTTTCTATTTGTTTTTATTTTTTATGGTTTTTAAATTAAGTAAACAGGTAAGTTTAGGCTTATTTAGTTTATTTAATTTATTTTTTATTTATTTTGTTTATTTTATTTTTTACTTATATTTAGGTTTTTTTATTTAGTTTAGTTTATTTATTTTAGGTTTATTTATTTTAGTTTATTTTTTAGGTTTAAGTTTAGGTTTAGGTTTATTTTTTTCATTTAGTTTTGTTTTTATTTATTTTTTATGTGTAGATTTTAATTTTATTTTTAGGTTTAGGTTTAGTTTTTTATTTTATTTTTTTGCTTTAGGTTTTAGGTTTTTATTGTAGGTATATTTTTAGGTATTATTTTTCAGTTTAGGTTTAGGTTCATTTTTATTTAATTTAAATTTATTTAGTTTTGGTTTAGGTTTAGGTTTAGGTTTAGGTTTATTATATCTTTATTTTAGGATTATATTTTTTTAGATTTTAGTTTAGGTGTTTTTTTTAGGTCTTTTTTTCGCTTAGTTTAGGTTTTTATTTATTTAATTTCAATTTAGTTTTTTTTTAGGTTTAGGTTTAGGTTTAGGTTTTAGTTTTGGTTTTTATTCAATTTTATTTTATTATTTTATTTTGGTTTAGGTTTTTTATTTATTTTATTTTTAGGTTTCATTTAGTTTAAGTTTAGGTTTTTAGCTTTTTTGGGTTTAGGGTTTAGGATTTAGTTTTTTTTCTTTTTAGGGTTTAGTTTACGTTAGGCTTTGGTTTAGGTTTCATTTATTTTAGTTTAGTTTATTTTAGTTTAAGTTACATTTTTATTTTTAGTATAGAGTTTGGGTTTTATTTTTTATTTATTTTTAGGTTTTATTTTTTAGATTCATTTTTTATGTTTAGGTTTTTATTTAGGTTTGGTTTTATTTTATTTTATTTTTATTTTATGTTTAGTTTTTATTTTTTTTAGGTTTTTTTATCTTAGCTTGATTTCATTTTTTTAGTTTAGATTAGGTTTTTATTTATTTTATTTTAGTTTATTTTTCTTTTTTTATTTTGTTTTATTTTTAGGTTTAGGTTTAGGTTTTAGTTTAGGTTTTTATTTTATTATATTTTTTATTTTATTTATGCTTAGGTTTGTATATTTACATTATTTGTTAAGTTTTATTTACTTTTGGTTTAGGCTTTGGGTTTTTAGGGTTTGGGGTTTAGAGTTGTAGGTTTAAAGTTCTAGGTTTAAGGTTTTGGGTTTAGGGTTTATTTTAGGGTTTAGGGGTTTTTTTAAAAAAATTAAGTAAATCGGTAGGTTTAGTTTTATTTAATTTATTTAGTTTATTTTAATTTTATTTTTTTAATTTAATTTTTTATTTGTATTTAGTTTAGTTTATTTATTTTAGTTTAGGTTTTCTATTTTACTTCATTTTTTAGTTTTTGGTTTAGGTTTATGTTTATTTTTATGTTTAGTTTTATTTTTATTTTATTTTTCAAATTTAGGTTTTATTTTTTATTTTTAGGTTTAGCTTTAGGTTTTTATTTTATTTTTTTAAGTTTAGGTTTTAGGTTTTATTTTTAGAATTCTTTTCTGATTTATTTTTAGTTTAGGTTTAGGTTTATTTTCACTTTATTTTATTTTAAATTTAGGGTTTAGGTTTAGCTTTATGTTTTATTTATTTTAGTTTAGCTTATTTTGTTTAGGTTTAAGTTTATTTTATTTTTATTTTAGGATAAGTATTTTTAGTTTAGGGTTTGGGTTTTATTTTCTATTTATTTATGTTTTATTTTTAAGTTCATTTTTTAAGTTTAGTTTTTATTTTATTTTATATTATTTTATGTTTATTTTATTTTTATTTTACGTTTAGTTTTTATTTTATTTAGGTTTTTTATTCTAAGCTTTATTTTATTTTTTATTTTAGTTTAGGTTTTTATTCATTTTATTTTAGTTTACTTTTATTATTTTATTATTTTTAATTTTTTTTATTTTTAGGTTTAGGTTTAGGTTTTAGTTTAGGTTTTTATTTTATTTTATTTTTTATTTTAGGTTTTGTTAATTTTATTTTAGGTTTATTTATTTACTTTTTTGGTTTAGGTTTTTGGGTTTTTATGGTTTAAGGTTTAGGGTTTAGCATTTTAGGGTTGTAGGTTTAGGGTTTAGGATTTAGGGTTTAGGATTTTGGGTTTACGATTTAGGGTTTGGGTTTTTTTTTTAAAATTAAGTACACTATTAGGTTTAAGTTTATTTAGTTTACTTTTTAGGTTTATTTCTAAGTTTGTGTTTTTATTTAGTTTTTATTTTATTTTATTTTTATTTTATGTTTAGTTTTTATTATATTTAGGTTTATTATATTTAGGTTTTTTTATTTTTTAATTTCATTTAGGTTTTTATATTTTTTAGTTTAGTTTTTATATTTTATTTTATTTTATTTTTAGGTTTAGGTTTAGGGTTAAGTTTATGTTTAGGTTTTAGTTTTGGTTTTTATTTTATTTTATTTATGTTTAAGTTTTCTTATTTAATTTATTTTTAGGTTTTATTTAGTTTAGGTTTTGTTTATTAAGTTTTAGGGTTTAGGGTTTACTATTTAAGGTTTGGGGTTTAGGTTTTAGGGTTTAGGGTTTAAGGTTATAGGTTTTAGGGTTTTTGGTTTAGGGTTATAAGTTTTAGGATTTAGTGCTTATCATTTTAAGGTTTAGGGTTTAGTGCTTAGGGTTGTAAGTTTAGAGTTTAGGGTTTAGGGTTTAGGGTTCAAGGTTTATGGTTTAGGATTAAGATTTTTTTATTTTTTATTTTTATTTTTTTATTTTTTAAAATTAAGTAAACTAGTAGGTTTAGGTTTATTTAGTTTATTATTTTATTTATTTTAGTTTATTTTATCTTTTATTTTTATTTTTATTTAGTTTAATTTATTTATGGATTGTAATTTTAGTTGTAGTAGTTATAGAGATAGTGTTGTGACATTTGGTGAACAAGTCATTAAAAAGAGTTAGCGATTTAGATATTTAGGCTCTATTGTTCAATGTGATGGTGAAATAGATGGAGTTGTTATTAGTAGAATTTAAGTTGGATGGTTGAAGTGGAGGAATGCATCTAGCTTGTTGTGAGATAGAAAAGTACTGGTTAAACTTCAAGAAAAATTTTATAAGATGGTGGTAAGACCTACAATGATTTATGATGTAGAATGTTGGCCAATAAAATATAAGCATGAGACTAAGTTAAGTCCTGGAGAGATGAGGATGCTCAGGTGGATTAGTGGCTTTACTCTTAGAGATAAAATGAAATGTGTATGTTCGGAAAATGGTAGATTTAGTGGCAAATAAAGTTAGAGAGTCACCTTAAATGGTTTCACACACATAAAGTGTCACGTCAAATGACGGTTAGAAGAGTAGATGCATGAATTTCTTTATGTTAAGAAAGGTATAGGTAGACCAAAAAAGACATGGTTAAGATGTATAAAAATGACCTTAGCATACTTGAATTGAATTAAAATCTCACATAATAAGACACAGATGAAGGATTCATGTAGCCGACCGCACTTAGTGGGATAATGGCTTGTTGTTGTTGTTGTTGTTGTTATTGTTGTTTAGTTTATTTATTTTAGGTTTATTTATTTTAGTTTAGGTTTTTTATTTTAGTTTATTTTTAAGATTTAGGTTTTTATTTTTCTTTTTTATGTTAAGGTTTTAGGTTTTTATTTTAGGTATACTTTTAGGTTTTATTTTTTAGTCTAGGTATATGTTTATATTTAGCTATTTTATTTTATTTAGGGTTTAGGTTTAGGTTTAGGTTTTATTTATTTTAGTTTTGGATTAGGTTTATCTTATTTTTATTTTAAGTTTAGGATTTTTTATTAGGGTTTATGTTTTATTATTTATTTATTTGTAGGTTTTATTTTTAAGATTATTCTTTAAGTTCAAGTTTTTATTTAGTTTTTATTTTACTTTATTTTAGGTTTATTTTATTTTTATTTTATTTTTAGTTTTTATTTTATTTAGGTTTTTTATTTTTTTAGTTTAGTTTTGGTTTTTATTTATTTTTTTATAGTTTAGTTTTTATTTGTTAGTTTATTTTCTTTTTAGGTTTAAGTTAAGGTTTAGGGTTTAGTATAGATTTTTATTTTGTTTTATTTTGTTTTAGGCTTTTTATTTTTTTTATTTCTAAGTTTTATTTTATTTAGGTTTAGGTTTATAGCATTTTAAGATGTAGGGTTTAAGGTTAGTTGAGGGTTCAGGGTTTAGGGTTTGGGGCTTTGAGTTTATGGTTTAGGGTTTAGGGTTTAGGTTGTATGTTTAAGGGTTAAGGGATTAGGGTTTAGGGTTTAGAGTTTTAGAGTTTACGGTTTAGAGTTTTTAGGGTTTAGGGTTTAGTGTTGAGGGTTTAGGTTTCAGGCCAAGGGTTCAGGTTTTAGTTTATTATTTAGGGTTTTTGGTTTTTTTAAAAAGAGAACAAATTCATCCTCAACATTTCTTCTTTTCTATTTCATCAACCAACTAACACGCCAAGTTTTCTAAGACACAAGCGATGACATAGATAAAAAGTGATCACGCTTGTAGCAAATCAAAAAGCCCAGATAACTATAACCATCTCTACTATAAAGGCATAGTTCCATAAGCAGTAAATCAGATCGGTCATTCTTACATTTCTCCATTTCCCAATAGAACCACCCTGGCCTCTCAAGTAGCGTGATCCACCATCATATCCTCGCACCACCACGCGGCTATAACCTCCGCTTCCTCACCTCCATAACCACCTTTTTGACCACCACGCCTATATCCACCAGCACACGGATCCCCACCACCAATGATAACGCCGCTTCTTCACCTCCATCGCCAGAAACTTGCCTCTCATCTTATGACAGGCAACAATCGATGTCCTTAGAACTAAAATAAGCTCTCCTACTTGAAAAGCTCTAGGACGGACCAACTTGTTATAAGCTTGAATCATTTTAGGTTTTTACAACTCGAATTTTAGCATACCTGCAGACATCTCTCCTCCAAACCTTGATCTCTAACCAGTAACTTAGCATTCTACTATGTTGTGATCTTCTATCATATCCTTAGTGATGGATGTTGGACTTCTAATGGTAGAATAACTTCAAACCCATTTAAAGAAAAAATGAGTAGACTGAGTTGGAGTTCTATGTGGTGCGTAGGCAGGCTTCAACTAACTACTCATGCCATTATCGCTTATTATTGTTGAGTGTCTTCTTCAGTATTTAGATTATAGTTTTATTGAAGGCTTCTGCTAAGCCATTGGTCCTTGTGTAGTTGATGGTATAATATCTCCAATCTATGTTGTTTCTTCGAGCAAAGTTGTTGATCTCAGTTCTCTTGAATACAGTACTATTATCAGATATAATTCATCAAGGCACTCTAAAGCTATATACGATATGGTTCCTAAAAAATTGTAGCACACACTGAGCTATGACCTCTTTGAGTGAAATCGCCTTTTCCCATTTGCAAAAGTACTCTGTAGTAGCTAAGATGAATCAATGACCCTTGGAAAAAAGAGGAAAGAGATTACTGTTGGTACCCCAACACTGGCCATGAGGCTAATGTAGAATATTGGGTGGTTAGTGTAGGACCACACCATGTATTTGACATTGGTGGCATCACCTAGCCATATCCATGCAATCTTTGATCATTGATGGGCAATAGTATCCTAGTCTCTTGATCTTGGCTTCCATCTTCAGACTGGATTGGTTGGCTCTACATAATCATGGGTACCTCAGCCATGATCTTACGGGCTTCGTGCTTGTCTAAACAACGTAAGCACATTTGATTGAAAGACCGTTAGTACAAGACATCATCCACAAGAGCATAGGAAAGTGCTCTCTATTTCATCTGATGGGCTTGGGACTTCTCTAGCGATAGTTTGCCTTTATTTAGGTAATCTATGAATGGTTTCCTCCAATCTAACTCCTCATCCTTCTTGGCAATGGTAACCGCCCCCTTAAGAGAGTAATTTTTGATGAGTTCAATATCAATAAGGGATAGGACTTATCTATTTTGGACTTTTATTGATATGGACTCATCCTCCAGATTTACCAACTCTTTGGCAGGCTTGGCTAAAGCATACATTACTGTGTTCTCTCATTGAGAAATCTTATAAATGATAATCTCTATGATTTGGGCCAACAACTCCATGGTGTACTTGTGATAGTGATGGAGCTTGAGCTTTATAACCTAATAGGACCCAGTAATTTGGTTGATAACTAGTTGAGAATCCCTAAAGATGTTGATGTTATGGATACTTAGAGTAATAGCTAACTTTAGATTGGCAATCAGAGCCTCACATTTGACTTCATTGTTATTGCAAGGATTGGAAAGATGATATAAGAATCTCATCACATCACGGTCCGGAGTTAAGAGAACTATTTCTACCCCTGCCTTTTCTAGAATAGTAGATTGTGGTTCTTCTCCTCTTTGAGAGGAATCCGCACCATCAATGTACATCTCCCAGCAGTGAATGCTAGTATCACCTAAATTCATGATTTGTTTATCAAGGAGATCATCACTAAGCAGAGAGTTTGCAGGAAGTGGGTGTCCTGCTAAGAAATCTACTAGCACTTGTCCTTTCACTGTATGGAGGGGTATGAAGGTAATGTCAAACTACGAGAGGATCATGGACCATCATGCCAACCATCCAGATAGCGTCGACTATGTCATGAAATATTGTAGTGGATTGATCCTAGAGATTAAGTTCACTTTATGAAGAAATATGTAGTGTTGTAGCTTTTGGGATGCAATGATTAAAGCTAAGCAATGTTTCTCAATGGGTGGATTATTAGCTTTAGTAGGGATTAGACGATGGCTGAGGTAGTAGAGTACATTTTCCTTCCCTTTGTCACTTGATTGGGCCCACAAAGCACAAAGGGAGTCATCTAATAGTAAAAGTAAGCTTGGGATTGCTACGCTAAAATTCGATCATAAGGTAATGCTTGATGTATTCGAAGGCATTCTCATACTTGGCATTCTTTTGACAAGTCGAGAATGGTGACATCTTCCGATAGGTTGGATATAAAGCATCTTAGATACTCAACCGCCCTTAGAATGAGTTGAGTTAAACTTTTAGGGGTGGCATTTCTAATTTCACCTTGATCTTCTCTAGATCAATTTCAATTCCCTAGTGTTAGACAACAAACCCAAAGAATTTCCCTGAAGCTACTCCAAATGCACACTTCAGTGGGTTCATTTTGAGGTTAAATTTTCTTAACTATTTGAAAACTACACTTTAGTCAAAGAGATGTCTTCCTTTTCTCTACTTTTGACCACAAGATCATTGACATAGCACTCGACTTGATGATGAATGAGTTCATCAAAGATTTTAGTCCTAGCTCTTGGTATGTACAAGCATTTTTAAGGTTGAAAGGCATGACCTTATAATAGATTCTGATCGGGGGTTCTAAAAGTAGTGTTTCTTTTATCTTTAGGGGTCATCTTTATTTGGTTATTTCCAGATAAGCCATCCATGAATAAGAAGATTGTATGAGATGACGTAATGTCCACCATCAGCTCTAGAATTGCTAGTGGAAATTCATCTTTTAGACATGCCTTATTTGAATCTCTAAATTGAATTATATATGAATTTGGCCATTCATTTTCTTAACTAGATGCCAGCTAACTAGGTATATTTTCTTCCTAGATGAAGCCATCATCGATCATTTTGACTTCATAATAACCAATTATTCTATGTTCTATGTCTAATCACATGCATCTAGGAGCTTGCTTGATAGGGTTAGCTCTATTATTAGTTTATGGAGTATGTTAGGAGCCAATCTAGGCATCTCTTCATAACTCCATGCAAAACTCCTAAACTCACCAATAGCCTAAGTCATTGGTTTTAATTTCATTCAATAAAGAATGGTGCATGGATCTTCTTCGTTCAAGTTAATTTTCTTGAGCTCATCAATGGTTGACTTGATCTCTTCTTCAAACTTGTATATTTTGACTTAAAATCATCATCATCTAAAGTTTCTAAGCATAACTCAATATGAGTTAATGTGACTTGAAAAGAACCTATCGATTCAAATGGTTGATGACTAAGCAAGAATCATCATCATCATTAACATTAAAATAATCCTAGTGTTAGTCTTGATTGAGAGCTTTTGCATTTGTTCTTCCATATTTTTTGTAGTATGAGTGCTTTGACCAAGTATGTGGGATTAACCCTTTCTTTGATAAATTATGAACACAAGGGAAGTACTAATCAAAAGGTAATTCTATTAAATATTTATATGAATCATCCTCAAGTTCTACATCAACTTCTTGACTTGATGATAACCACCGAGTCTTCACACTTGTGGATGACTTAGGGGCTTCCTTAACTACCAAACTCTCAGCTTTTTGAGAGGAAAGTGGGGTTAGAGCTTAGGGTTTCCAACTGATGCTTAACTGTTTCACATATAGACTTTGATACACTTATGCTTTGCATTGAAGCCCAGTCTTCAATGCTATCTAGCTCAAGTGTCACCTCCAAGGGAATCTACTACTGAGAAGAGCTTCCTGGTGTGCTAACCATATAAGACTCATCCTATGAACTACCCTATATGGATAGGTGTACCAGTAGTTGGGACATATCTTCGGGTGGCCAAGAGGTTTTCCACCCTGGGATTGCCTCCCCTCTTCCTCCGCTGGAGGTCATCCTACCCATATTGAATGGTGTAACAAACTATGGGTGGAATTTAATGTTAAGATCCACTTCCTCCTCCAAGTTTATTTTCGATCCCTTTTATTTTCTTTTCCATTTTCTTTTTTGTTTTCTTTTTCTTTTTCTTTTTCTTTTTTTAAACATGTCCCAAGTTTGCAAGAATAGGCTTGTTGATTTTGAGGGAGGTAGTAAGCCGCATCCTCATATATGCCGACCTCATGAATTGTAAATGGCTTGAGATCCTTTGAGATGATCCCACATCTCACAAACTTCATACACTGATGTAGAGAGGATGAAACTATGTTGTTCTCATGTATCCATGGTCACACAAGCAAAGTGTTGAAAGATGTATTCGAGTATAAAATATGAAACATGGCTTCGGTCTTCCAATCATCTATCTCCAATGGCAACACTATGGATCCCAATGCATGTTGACCTCACTTTTGGAGTGTAGATTCAATCTTTTTATCTTAGACTTAGGAGTCATCTAAGACTTCCTAGTAAGCACTTCTAATGTAAAACGCTTAACCTAAGCCTAAACTTGGGTAACCAGATTAGATTATGCCTTGGATTAGGATAATCCACCTACCCTATCACCCAAATAAAATACATGTTCACCTTCTCAAACCAAACCTCAAGTTCAATTCAGGCATCAAATTGAGATCCAAATCTAAGTCCAAATTACAAAACCAAATGATTGAAGCCCATGATCAAATCCAAACATGAAACCCTTCCTAAGCCATATGACCTATCCAATGGACTTAGCCAAATATTAATCCAAATCAATCCAAAATCAATTGGTTTTCTAGTAATCAATTTATATCTTCAATCATCTTTCTAAATATAAATTAAATCTACATTTAAATAATCAAAACTAAATCAAACTAAATAAAATTAAATCAAAACCCTTCTTAAGCCATATGACCTATCCCATGGACTTAGCCAAATCTTAATCCAAATCAATTGACTCAATTTATTTTCTCAAAACAAATAAATCATATTATCAATTATTCATAAATTTAAATGAAATATACATTTAAATCATCAAACTAAATCAAACCAAAACAAAATCAAAACCTAAGCCACATGGCCCAACTCCATGGATTAGCCAAATTTCTTCATTACAAAACCCAAATTCAATTGATTTTCTAAATCAACCTTCAATCATATTCACAAATATAAATGAATTTTATAATCATCAAGCCAAACCAAAATCAACTCAAGTAACTTAACCTCTTGACTTGAAATGTTCAAATGAACCAAAACTCATTTGAACCCAAGCCAATTGTAAATTGAATTTATATATCAATCCTAAATACATATATAAACTAAATCAAATCAAAAAAGCCAACTAAAACCCAATTCCAAGTGGCTAATTTGTAATTTGACCTATTTCTAATCTCAAATTGGATTGAACTAAGATCAAAACCTCCCATCATTATTGTTGATCAAATCATAAATTGTACCAAGTCAACTTGGTCATTTGACCAAGTCAACCCCTTAACCCATATGAACCCAAACTAAATTAAAACCAAGCCAAATCCCTTGAAACTAATGATTCATTAAATCAAAATCAATATTTGAATATGACTTGACCTTGCTTGAGTCAAACCAAACCCAATTGGCCCCCTTGACCCAAGTTGATCCAAATTGACCTAAAAGACCAAATTGGGTGAAATAAAAATATAAACCAAATTGATTGCAACCAATGGCTCATGTTCATCCCAAATTGATTGTTGAACTTGACCAAAGTCATGATTGGACCCAATTGAACTTAATTGACCTACTTAGCCTAAATTGACCTAAAGGTTCAAGTTGGCCTAAATCAAAATAAATCCAAATTAATTGAAACCAAAGCCTACAATCATCATTAGTCAACTAAACCCAAACCAACACCCACCCAAGAAATTTGGCCAATTTGGTCAAACTTAATATTTGACCCAAATGAATTCAAATGATCCAAAATCAAATTTAAGCCAAACTAACCCAAACCAATTGAACCAAGACATCCAAAATGATCATATGAACTTGACCCAACTCTTGGTTTGACCTAATTTGACCAATTGGTCAACTTGACCCAACCTAACCTAATTTGACCTAAATCAATCAAATTAAGCCAAACCTAACCAAATCAACTCCAATTGACTTGAAGTTTGGGCTAACCCACTCTTCGCTCATTTCAAATCTACCCAAATCAAATCCAATGCCAAATGATAATTCTACCCTTAGGTCAAGGGCATCACATGAGACAAATCACCCATGTAAGTGGTCATTCCTTGGCCACTTGGTACTCAATGGTCCACTTAGGCACCTCACAACCTGACACAAGGGGTGGTGGGTCACCACCCATGGGAGGTGAAATCACCTCACCCTCCCCATTGGAGCATTTAAAACCCTTAGGACACCCATGATTCCTCCTTGGCAACCACCTCCACACCTTCAACCAACCAAGTCGAGCTAACTCACCTCCTCCCTGCCACCCACGACCAGATGGAGAACTACCACTAAAACTGATCCCACCATCAAGGAGGGAGGTATACACCCCTCATTTCCTCAAACATAGACAAAATCATTCAAAAGCCCTAGCTACCTAAGATCAGCTAGAGCCATTCCTAAGCTCCAAAAATCATTCCTCATAAATGCCATTCCATCAATAAAATAAGACACTCCCATTTTGACCTAGCTTCCCATTTCTCCATAAAACTCAAATTAACATTGTACGCACCTTCCCAGGCCTCATCGAGAAAGAACGAATCATCTCCCAAGCTTCCCAAGCATCAAAGGTGGGATTTTGATCAAAGTTGAGCTCCAAATTGTTCCATCTGAGGAACAAGGAATTGATCCAATTGTTGTCAAAAGGGCTTCATCTCCACTAGATGAAGCTTCCTCAATCATTTGAGCCATTGATCTTGAGCTCTGAGGTATGCTTCCAAAATCAATCCTTAAGAAAAAATGGGTTGGAGCTTTTGAAGAAAACTTTCATCTCGTGTGATCTTGACCATTGGATCCCTCCGATTGATGTCGGAGGTGGGAACCTTTGAGTTTACCCAGCTCGTAAGATCGAAAGTGAGCAATAAGATGACCTCCATTCCCCATACTTATGTGACATTAGATCATGCACCATCTGCTTTTATGCGATCGAATGGATGGTCATAAGATCATAGATCGATTTAATCTTATTAAGCTATAGGATTAATTGTAGCCATTCGATCTTAGATTGGATGGTGGATGAGAAAGCGTGTCCATCGTTGCCATGTAGGCAGAGTCGAAGTTTTAAAGACCAATGGAAAAGACTAATCACGCCACATGGCGCCAACATATTAGGCCTTAATCAGGCTTAATTAGACATTTTTAATGGCTGGAACTTCTACAAATCATAAAAAATCATAGAAAAATAAAAAAATGCAAATAAATACTTATTTTAAAGGTATTTCAAAGGAGAATCAATTAAAAATGATCTTACTTAACTTTGAATAGTAATTAAAGTTTAAATGTAAAATTACTTAGCTTAATTAGTCCTTAATTATTAGAGCATTTAATCCCAAATTTTGTGGGTTAATTTAATGGGATGACCTCTACCTCCCATGATTTTCCTTCGATTTATTGCTCATTTAGTTAAGAAAACTGACTAATTAAACCTTAACTACTCTTTTAAGTTAATTAATGATTAATTACTCTCATGAATAGTAATAAATTGGTTAATTAAGTTTATTAATCATTCTTCAATAGTAAGTGAACTAAGGAATAGGGATGGGACCCCTTTCCCTAAGTTCATTTCACCCTTTTTAAAAATGAAATTAATTAAGATTTAATCGATTAATTAAATCACTTAATCAAATTAAAATCATAATCACATCAGACCTTAATTAATTAAATCATGGGGTAGATCTTTAGGTGTTTAATGAGCTAAAGGCATTTAATAAAATTATGGTTAGTCCACATGTGTGGAAAACCATAAGAAATTAATTAAGTCTTAATCTAATTAACTAATAAATCATGAGCCAATTGCATTTGGCCCATTTTATTTCTAGATCATTGCAAGTTTATTTTCCATGCATATCATGCTCATAATTATTTAGTTAATTACTTTTAGGTGACATAGGTAATTAATTCATCTAATTAAGGGTTCAACTTAATTAACCCATAAAATCAAATTAATTACATTTACTTAAATTAAATCAAATCACTAATGTGGGGATGGGTTTAAAATAACAAGTGATGATTTGTTTTCCTCTTTAAATCAAAATATAAAACTTAATTAATAATGAAGCTTTAGTTTGCATTAAATAATCTTATTTGATTTGATTGTCCTTAAGAACTAGTTTGGTTGAATGAATCACATGCTTATATTTCATTATCCTTTTTCCAATCATGTTAGATTTGGTATGTCATTTCAATTCATGCATCCATATTTTCAAAATCAAGTAAAATAAAATTTATTTACTTTATGTAAGTTTGCATGTGTTGATTTAATTTAATATATTATTATTATCACTATTAAATCCAAATGTATTTTCAAAGCTTATAAATGAATGATTATATTTGTTCTCATGCTAGTTATAAATACATAAGAAATGCATGTGCTTAAAGCTTAAGTGTATGAATGTTGAGTTATCTTTCCTCTATTCAAGTGTTGATTTATATAAGATTGAATGGTAATGGGTATAGTCCGGACATCCCGGGAATAGAGGCTTTAGCTAGTGCCATGGAGGCCATTTGATTACCTCACTTCCTTGGTTTATCAATGACACGTACCCATTTGATTTCATTCTTATGTATTTCAATATTAGAATTTGGATAGATCTTTAATTCATATATATATATATGACTCAATAAAAAATATACAATCTTTGCATGGTTTTCTTTCCCTCATTTATGTATACATCCATGTGTGTCCAAGAAAACCAAGTATACTATTTGGACATCCTGGGAATACGAGGCTTTAGTTAGCCCAAAGGAGGTCATTTGATTACCTCACTTCAGTGGTTTAACAATGACACGTACTTACCTATATCTTTGTACATGTATATGTATATGTCATTAGTAAATGAAAATCCCATTTGACATTAAAATTGTATGCATTCATAATTGACTAAGTGGTTAAATAAATTAGCCATATGATTTGGAGCTTACTGTTCATGTAATTTACCTATGTTTGAATGAAAATGGGTATATAAGGACATCCTGAGAATATGAGGTTTTAGCTAGCTCCAAGGAGTTCATTTGATTAGTTCACTTCCTTAGTTTAGTAATGGCACATGCCTATTTAATTTCATTCTTATGTCCTTTTTGTATAAGTCTTTGGATAAAATTTTAATTTAATATGTTTAAATAATTTAATCAAATAAAATATAAATTCAAAACATACACATACATTCATGATTTAACTGTGCTAAAATATGTTGCATATATAGATACACTTAAGATTAATTAAATTATTTAATAAGACATTCACTAAAGAGAACTAAATCAAATTAATATACTTTAGAAAGGGACTTAAGGTAAGGATGAAAGAGGGCAATCCTCTTTTTTCTTTTATAACACTTAGCTAAGTAATCAAATGAAATAAAAGAAAACATAAATTTAAATTCTCATAATCAAATAAACATTCTAATTAAGTTCAACTCAACATATAAATCTCCTTAACTTCAAAATTATAAAGCCTAATCAATAGATTGGAATGCTCAGCTTTCTAATATCACATATTTCCTACTTATTTTAATTGTATTCCAAAATAAGTCTTTTGAACTTTCCCAATTGATTTTCCAAATTTATCCAATGATCTTTTGATAAATCTTTTAGATGATAATCTACTTTAATCAGATTTCTTAAGAAATTTTTCTTAAGATATACTAATATGGAGGCTTGCCTTCATAGAGAATTTAAGAACCGCTTAATATAAACCCTACTTTATTCATTCATGTAAAGTGGAAGAAAATCTCTTACATTCATACCCATCATGCCTTAGAGTATTATATGATTAGTCTATTAAAGATGCTTCTATGTTTTGAGATAGTATCATAACTCAATGTTGTACCCATCACCTCAAAGTACCCCACCTATGATTGTGTGTCCCCCCCATAAACCAAAATGCCTCATTGTTCATTGAATCCTCTCAACATCATCCTTTCTTTTAGAATTTGGTGATGTTGATCTTCAAGTAAGCAAGGGTTCTTAGACTCAATATTGATTGATACAGGATCAACCGTAACTGATAGTGCATCTCCCAACATCCTTATAATATAAAGAGGCGTGCTTGTCCTCTAGTAAGTCTTCATCATTGAATGTAATTCCTAAGATGTCCCTCGAGTGGCATGCCTCCTCTTCAAGACAATCACTGAGCTAAGCATATCTCTAGATCAAGGCCTTGATTAGAGATTCTCTCATCTCTTGGATAAGAAAAGGTTGCATATGCTTAACTTCTAGAAACTTTCTAAAGTTAGGGCATTATAATCAACTTAGCTTGGTCCCATATATCCATGGGTGGAGCATCATGATGATCTTTCACTAACCAATGACTTACCATCAGGTGTTACCATGAGGTAGATTGCCACATTTGACTTCAATTTTTTTAGAATGATGAGCTTGTGGAAAATTCTACCTCATTAGCATACCTATGCTTATGAGATCCTCAGTCATTGACTCCAAGTCAATCAAGAGGTGAACCGACATTGTGAAGTCCGACTTTGAATCAAAAGGAAAGGATTGGAACTACTAGAGCTATTATTTTGTTTAGACTTAGAGCTTTCAATAAGAATAAAATCAAGAGCACCAGAAGTTGACAATATATAAGTAGAATCTACATTTTCATCTTGGTGGAGGTACATGTAAAATCAAAATAAAGTGTAGTAAGGGATTTAGTGCCTTTCAATAGATACTCTCCTACTAGTAAGAGGAGCTAGTAGAAGAGGTGGTAGTAACTGGAGGGAGTACCACTAGATGGTCGCATGGACTATCCCGGCAAGTATGGTGAGTTGTTCATGTTGGGATGTCACCTTCCCCATTGTCCTTGTAGCAAACCTTCCTTGTTGGAGGTTTGAGCTACTTCAAGCACCCAAGGAAAGCTTGATCTTAAAATGATCTTCTTAATGGTTCAAGATAAGATGTCCTAAACTTTTTCTTAAGAGCAAGTATCCCCAAGGATTACTCCATAAATGGTTGCCTTAAGTATTCATTAGGGATAACTATGGTTTCAACTCCGCATTCATTACTCCATAAAAGTGATACAATCCTCAAGAGATGGCTAACATGTGGTTGTAATATCTAAGATCATCTGCCCACTTCCTCCACTTCTATTTCCTAAGAGAAAGTCAAGTATCTTAGAGATTCTTAAGATTTTTCTAACTACCTCTTGAATATGGCTTATTCAATCTCTCAGATGAGTAGTGGAGAAAATTTGTGATCATATGAATACCACCGCTGGGTAGCTACCGAGGTGGGTGGAAATGGTGGTTGTGGCTACATGGTGATGTCCAAGGTTGTGGTGTTTGGAGGCCGCTAAGCTCTCTCCCATTGAACCAGCTTCCCCCCACCTACATAAGGCCTGATTCTTCTCAAACATGTTCTGTTGCTTGGACCTAGATGATTGGTCGAGAAAAGAAAACTGTTTGGCTTTTTCTTGTAGGCTAGTCACCTTGTTGATTAATTTCTCAAATGTTATGATGGTAAAGCCCTAAAGAATTAAGGTGATCGGGCCATGGATATTATTGAGAAGAATCTCAATGGCATGATGTTCGGATAGCTAGATTTCATGCTCAAACCCGAGAATATATCATGGACCTGAGTTTATTTCTCTCAATAAGGTCGCCTATCACTCTCATAGCAAACCTCTTGATGAAGAGGTCCCAACTTGGAAAAGTCTTCACCGAACCAGAGATTGGCATACCAATCAAATGATACAACTATTGATTGCTAACTGCTGGAACAGAGGCGTGTCACACTGTTGCAATATGGCTGTGTACAATGTAATCGGGCTTCCAATGCCATCAAAGATCTTGAAGGATGGTGGCACAAAATCTAAATAAAATAAAACTAAATAAAACCAAAGCCAAAAAATAAAACCTAAAAATAAGTAAATAATCAAACCCTAAACTACAAAACAAAGCCTAAACCTAAGATAAATAAAATAAAATAAACATAAACCTAAACTAAAATAAACTAAACTAAAATAAATAAACCTAAACCTAAACCTAAAATAAACTAAACCTAAACCCTAAACTAAATAAAATAAAATAAACTAAAAATAAACCTAAACCTAAATTAAAAACCTAAAACCTAAAATAAAACCTAAAACCTAAAACTAAAAAAATAATGTAAAAACCTAAAAAAAATAACCAAAATCTAAAAAATAAAATAAAAATAAAATAAAAATAAAATTAAACTAAAAAATAAACCTAAACCTAAACTTAAAAAATAAACTAAAATAAAGAAACCTAAACTTAAATAAATAAACCTAAAATAAATAAACTAAACTAAAATAAAATAAATTAAACTAAAATAAATAAAAAATAAACTAAATAAAAACAAATTTAAACTTATATTTATTTTAAAAAGAAACCTAAACCCTAAACCCTAAATCTAAAACCCTAAACAATAAACCCTAAACCATAAACTAACCTAAACCTAAACACTAAACTAACCCTAAACTAAACCTAAACCTAAACTAAACTAAACTTAACCCTAAACCCTAAACACTGAACCCTAAACCCTAAACCCTAAACTCTAAACCTTAAACCATAAACCCTAAAACCTTAAACCTTAAACTCTAAATCCTAAACTAACCCTAAGTCCTAAACCCTAAACCCTAAACCCTAAACCCTAAGCTATCCCTAAACCCTAAACCCTAAAAACTTAAAACTTAAAGCTAAATAAAATAAAGCATAAAAATAAAATAAATAAAAACCTAAATTTAAATAAATTAAAATAATAAAATAAAATAAAATCCTAAACTAAAACGTAAACCTAAACCTAAACCTAAAAATAAAATAAAATAAACTAATAAAAATAAACTAAAATAAAATAAATAAAACCTAAATAAACTAAAAAATAAACCTAAGATTAAAACCTAAATAAAATAAAACTAAACCTAAAGTTAAAATAAACCTAAAATAAAAAAATAAATAAAATCTAATCCTAAAAATAAACCTTAAAATAAAACCTAAAATAAATAAAATAAAACCTAAACCCTAAAGTAAAAAAAAAACATAAACCTAAAATAATATATAAAATAAACATAATAAAGTTAAACTAAAATAAAATAAATAAAACCTAAACCTAATCCAAAAAAACTAAACTAACCTTAAAACTAAACTAATGAAATAAAATAAACTATAAATAAACGTAAACCTAAACTAAACAAAAACCAAAAAGTAAAACTAAAATAAAAACCTAAAACCTAAACATAAAAAAATAAAATAAAAAACTAAACCTAAACCTAAAAAAAAAAATAAAACCTAAACTAAAATAAATAAAATAAACTCAACTAAAAAATAAACTAATCCTAAACCTAAACTAAATAAATAAACTAAAATAAATAAAAATAAAAATAAAATAAAAAATAAATTAACTAAAATAAATTAAAAAATAAAATAAATAAATAAACCTAATAAATAAAAAACCATAAACCTAAATCCTAACCCAAACCCAAATGCTAAACCTAAACCCTAAACCTAAACCCTAAAAATAAACCCTAAACCTAACCCTAATCCCAAACCCTAAAATAACCCTAAAATAAACCCTAAACCTAAACACTAAACTAAACCCCAAACCCTAAACCTAAACCTAAACCTAAAGTAACTAAATAAATTAAATAAAACTTAAACCCTAAAACCTAATAATCATAAACCTAAACTAAACTTAAGAATGGGCAAAAGATAGAACATCAAAAAACCTAGATCTAATTGGAGGAGAAGGTGAGGTATTATCATAGTGGTGGGGATAAATATGGAGGTGGTGGTCGAAAATTATATGGAGAGCAACAGGTTACTGGGAGCAAGAGATCTATGGTGGATCGCTACCAATGGGTGATTCGATGAAACTAAAGAACCATCTATCTGATCTACTACTTATGGAACTATGTCTACATAGAGACAATATTATCTAATTTGCTCTAGTGCTCATTTTTTATCTATAATCGCTGTGTCTAGAAAACTTGGTGTTACTTAAATCAAAAAAGAAGAAATGTTGAATATGAATTTGTTCTCTAAAAAATAAACCAAAACTTTAAACCCTAAACTAAAACCCTAACCCTAAACCTCAACCCTAAACCCTAAAACCCTAAACCCTTAAACTCTAAACCCAAAACCTAACCCTAAACCCTAAACCTAAAACCTAAACTATTAACCAAAACCTAAATAAACCCTAAACTTAAACTTACCTAAACCCTACTAACCCTAAATCCTAAACTATAAAAACTATACCCTAAACACTAAACCCTAAACCCTAAACACTAAACCCTAACCCTAAACCCTAAACTCTAAAACCCTAAACCCTAAACTAAACCTAAACCTAAAATAAAAAAAAATTAAACCTAAACAAATAAAACCAAAAAAATAAAATAAATAAAAATAAAACCTAAATTAAACTTAAACCTAAATAAAAATAAATAAAATAAACAAATAAACTTAAACTAAAAAATAAATAAAACCTAAACTAAATTAAAAATAAATAAACCTAAGAATAAAATAAACAAAATAAAAACTAAAATAAAATAAAAATAAAATAAAATAAAATAAAAAAATAAACCTAAAAAAAAAAAAAAAAATTAAATAAAATATAAACCAAACCTAAAAATAAAAAAACTAAATCTAAAATAAAAATAAAATAAATAAAATAAACTAAACTTAAAATAAAACCTAAAATAAACCAATTAAAACTTAAAACCTAAACCCTAAACCCTAAACCCTAAAAAGCTAAAAACCTAAACCTAAATTAAATAAAACTAAAAATAAAATTAATAAAAAAGTAAACAAAAATAAAATAAAACAAAAACATAAACTAAAACCTAAAGCTAAACCTAAACCTAAAAAAAAAACTAAATTAAAATAAAATAAAAAAATCTAAACTAAACTAAAAAAATTAAAACCTAAATAATAATAATAAACCTAAAATAAAAATAAAATAAACCTAAAATATAATTAAAGAAAAACTAAAAAACCTAAACCAAAAAATAAACCTAAAAATAAATAAAATAAACCTAAACCTCTAAAAAAAAAATAAAACTAAACCTAAAATATGATAAACTAAAAATAAATAAACCAAACCTAAACCTAAAATAAACTAAATAAAAAATAAACTAAAATAAACCTAAACCTAAACTAAAAAAATAAACCTAAAAAAACCTAAACTAAAAAAACCTAAAATAACCTAAAAAAAATAAATAAAACAAAACAAAATAAACTAAAATAAACCTAAACTAAAAATAATACCAAAAAAATAAACCTAAACCTCAACCTAAAAAATAAAATAAAACCTAAACATTAACCTAAAATAAAAGTAAACCTAGAAAAATAAAATAAAATGAAACTAAACTAAAAAATAAACTTAAACCAAAAAACTAAACCTAAAAAATAAACTAAAATAAATAAACCAAAAAATAAATTAACTAAACTAAATAAAATAAAATAAACCTAAATAAAATAAAAAATAAAATAAAAAAAATAAATTAAGTAAACTAAATAAACCTAACCAATTCTTTAAATTTTAAAAAAAAAAAATAAAAAAAAATAAAAATAAACTTATAATAAACCCTAAACCCTAAACCCTAAACCTAAACCCCAAAACCCTAAACCTAATCCCTAAAATCACAACCCTAAACCTAAGCTCTAAACCCCAAACCCTAAACCCTAAATTAAACCCTAAAATCCTAAAACCTAAACTTAAACAAAATAAAACCTAAAAAATAAAAATAAATAAAATTAAAACCAAAATAAAAAAATAAAATAAACTAAAAGCTAAACTAAAACCTAAACCTAAACCTAAACATAAACTAAAATAAAATAAAATAAGAAATAAAACTAAACTAAAATTAAATAAAACCTAAACTAAACTAAAAAAAAAATAAACCTAAAATAATAAACCTAAATAAAAAAACTAAATATAAAAAAATAAATTAAACCTAAAATATAAATAAAACTAAATAAAAAAAACCTAAAATATAAACCAAAAATAAATTAAAATAAAATTAAACCCTAAACAAAAAAATAAAATAAACTAAAACCTAAACCTAAATAAAATAAAATATAAAAAATAAATAAAACCATAACCTAAATGTAAAAATAAAATAAAACCTAAACCTAACCTAAAAAAAAAAAAACCTAAGCCAAAAAAAATTAAAAACTAAACCTAAACCTAAAAATAAACTAAAAAAATAAAAATAAAATAAATAAACCTAAAATAAATAATAAATAAAATAACTAATTTACTTAATAAAACCCATATAAAACCAAATTCTTAAATCTAAAACCTAAACTAAACCCTAAAATAAACTAAAACCTAGTCCATAAATAAACTAACTAAACCTAAACCTAAATCTAACTAACCATAAAACCTACTAAACTAAACTCACCCTAAACCATAAACCTAAAACCCTAAACCCTAAAAAACTATAAAAACTAAACCCTAAAGCTAAACTATAAACCTAAACCAACCTAAAGCCTAAACTAAATCCTAAACCTAAAGTCAAAAATAAACCTAAACCTAAATCATAAACCTAACAAAATCTAAACCCTAAAACCCTAAACCCTAAACCCTAAAATAAAACCTATAAACCTAAGGTTAAATAAACATAAAAATTAAATAAAAATATAAACTTAAATAAATAAAATAAATTAAAATAAAAAGCCTAAACTAAAACCTAAAACAAAACTAAAAAAAAAAATAAAATAAACCTAAGAATAAAATAAAATAAAACTAAATAAAACCTAAACCTAAAAAAATAAACCTAAACCCTAAACTAAAAATAAAACCAAAAATAAAAATAAATAAAATAAACCTAAACCTAAAATAAACTAAACTAAAATAAATAAACCTAAACTAAACCTAAAATAAATTAAGCCTAAACTAAATAAAATAAAATAAACTAAAATAAAATAAACCAAAACTAAAAAATAAAATATAAAATATAAACCTAAAATATAAAAAACCTAAAACCTAAAAAAAAAAAAAAATAAACCTAAACCTAAACTAAAATAAAAAAATAAAATCTAAACCTACAAAAAAAAACTAAACTAAAAATAAACCTAAACCTAAACTTAAAAAAATAAACAAAAATAAACTAAAATAAATAAACAAAAAAATAAAAAATAAAAAATTAAAATAAACTAAAATAAATAAAATAAACTAAACAAAATAAATAACCTAAACATAAGTTTACTAATTTAAAACCTAAACCCTAAATCTAAATCCTAAACCCTAATCATTAACCCTAAACCCTAAACCTAAACCCTAAACCCTAAACCCTAAACCTAAACCCTAAACCCCAAACCCTAAACCTAAACTTAAAGTAACTAAATAAATTAAAAAATAAACCTAAACCCTAAAAATAATAAACAAAACCAAACCTAAGAATGGTAACCTCACCAAAACCGCCAACCGTGCTCTAGATCCTGTGGTGGAGGAGAAGGTCAGATAAATGGTGGGGATCAAAATATGAGGTGGTTAAAAAAATGGAACTCAAAGTATAATAAAATTATATGCCTTTAATTTATTCTATGTGCTCATTTTAACTATCATCGCCAGTGTCCTAGAAAACTTGGTATGCTACTTGATTGATCAAATCAAAAAGAAGAAATGTTGAATCTAAATTTATTCCTTATTAAAAAAAATGAAAAACTAAAAACCCTAACCCCTAAACTAAAACCTAAACCCTAAACCTAAACCCTAAACCCTAAACCCTAAACCTTAAATCCTAAACCTAAAATAGTAAACTCAAAGCCCTAAACCCTAAATCATAAACCTAAAACCCACACCAAACCCTCAACTAACCCTAAACTAAACCCTAAACCTTAAAAAAAAATCCAAAAAAAAATAAATAAATAAAACCTAACCCAAAATAAAATAAATAAAAAGAAAATAAAAAATAAAATAAATTAAACCTAAAATAAACCTAAACAAAAAAAAAAAAATAAAAAAATTAAAATTAAAATAAAATAAAATAAATAAAATTTAAATTAAAGTAAAACTAAAATACCTAAATAAATAAAGGCTAATCCTAAAATAAAAACTAAAATAAAATTAAATAAAAAACTAAATAAAATCCTAAACTTAAAAAAATAAACCTAAAAATAAATATAAAAAAAAGCTAAACCCTAAACTAAAAAACATAATAAAATAAAATAAAAGTAAAATAAACATAAACCTAAACTAAAATAATCTAAACTAAAACCTAAACCTAAAATAAACAAACCTAAACCTAAACCTAAACCCTAAATAAATAAAATAAAATAAACAAAATAAACCTAAACCTAAATTAGAAAATAAACTAAAAAATAAACCTAAAATAAAAAAAACCTAAACCTAAAAAAAAACCTAAGCTATAACTAAAAAACCAAAACTTAAAAAAAAAAAACTAAACAAAAATAAGAACCCTAAACCTAAACTAAAATAAATAAACCTAAAATACATAAACCAAATTAAATAAAATAAAAAAATAACCTAAATAAATAAAATAAAATAAAATAAAATAAACCTACTATTAGTTTACTAAATTTTAAAAAAAATTAAGAAAATAAAAAAAATAAAAAAAACCCTAACCTAAACCCTAAACCCTAAACCTTAAAACCTAACCCTAAACCCTAAACCCTAAACCTAAACCCTAAAAAACACTAAACCCTAAACCCCAAACCCTAAAGCATAAAACCCAACTAACCAAAAGTTACACCCTAAAACCTAAAACCTAAAATGAAATAAATAAAAAACATAAACCCAAATAAAATAAAATAAAATAAAACCTAAACAATCCTAATTTAAAAAATATAATAAAATAAAAAAAAATAAAACTAAACTAAAATAAAATAAATAAAAAAAACTAAACTATAAAATTAAAATAATTAAAATAAAAAAACTTATATTAAATAAAAAAAACAAAATTAAAATAAAATATATAAACCTAAAATAAAATAAAATAAAACTAAATAAAAACCTAAATCTAAAAAAATAAACCTAAAATAATAAGACCAAAAATTAAAAAAAACATAAACCTAAACTAAAAAAACCTAAACCTAAAATAAACAAATAAATAAAATAAACCTAAACCTAAACTAAAAAATAAAACCAAAATAAATAAACCTAAAATAAAACCTAAACCAAAACCAAAAAAAATAAAATAAAACCTAAACCTAAACTTAAAATAAAAAATAAAACCTAAACCTAAAAAAATAAAATAAAACTAAATTATAAAATAAAAGAACCTAAACTTAAACCTAAAAAATAAACTAAATTTAAAACATAAAACTAAAATAAATAAACCTAAAATAAATAAAAAAAAATAAAATAAACCTAAATATAAATAAAATAATAAAGTAAAATAAATAAAAATAAACCAAAACCTAATAAAATTTAAAAAAACTAAACCCTAAACTAAAAAACTAAATCCTAAACCCTAAACTAAAACCTAAACCCTAACCTAAACCTAACTATAAACCCTACTAACCCTAAACCAGCATAACCCTAACCCTAAACCCTAAACCTAAACTATAAACCCTAAACCTCCTAAACCTAAAACAAAACCTAAACCCTAAACCTAAAAAACCTTAAACCCAAGTTTAACTAACCTAAATTAACCTTAAACTAAACTAACCCTAAACCTAAACTAAAACCTAAAGTTTAAAATTAAACCTAACTAACCTAAAACCTAAACCTAAACCATAAAGCTAAACTAAACCTAAACCCTAAATTTTAAACTCTAAACCTTACACCTAAAACCCTAAACCCTAAAACCTTAAACCCTAAAACCTAAACCCTAAACCTAAAATCATAAATATAAACCCTAAACTAAACTTAAACTATAAACCCCAAACCATAAACTAAATCTAAAGTAACTAAATAAATTAAAAAATAAACCTAAACTTTAAAATAATAAACTTAAACCCTAAGAATGGAATCATAGAACATTACCAACTAGCCTAGATGTGGAGGTGAAGAGTCGATTATCACAATGGTGGTGGATCTAGTGCTAGGATATCGAGGTGGTGGTCGAGCAAGTGTTATTATGAAGGCCGAAAGAGCATGTAGGTTACAAAATGGTGGTGGTCGAGGAGAGATCGAGGATATGATGGTGAATCCCGCTACTGAGGGGGTGGTTCATGGGAACCGGAGAAATTGAAGAATGCAAGATCCGATCGCTATTGAACTTTTACAAGAGAGACCTCTAATTATCTAGGCTTTTGATTTGCTCTATGCATGCTCATTTTTTGATCTATGTCATCTCAGTGTCTTAGAAAACTTATGTGTTACTTGGTTAATGAAACCAAAAATAAGAAATGTTGAAGTTGAATTTGTTCTCTTTAAAAAAATAAAACCTAAATAAACTAAACCTAAAACCAACAAACCTAAACCTAAACCCTAAACCCTAAAACCCTAAGCCCTAAACCCTAAACCTAAAACCTAAAAAACCCTAAAACCTAAACTAAAACCCTTAACCTTAACCCTAAACCCTAAAAACCCCAAACCCTAAACCCTAAACAAAACCCTCAACTAACCCTAAGCCCTAAACCTTAAACCCTAAAACCTAAAAAAATAAACCTAAAATAAGTAAATAAAAATAAACTAAAATAAAATAAAATAATTAAATAAAATAAAACATAAACTAAACCAAAAAACCTAAAAAAGAAAATAAAATAAAAATAAAACTAAACTAAAATAAAATAAATAAAAAACTAAACTAAAAAAAATAAAAAACCTAAATAAAATAAAACTAAACTAAAAGAAAATAAAATAAATAAAATAAAACCTAAACTAAAAAAATAATAAAAAATAAATATAAAATACAATAAACCCCACAAAAAAAACCTAAACCTAAAATAAAAAAATAAAATAAGCCTAAACCTAAAAAAAAAAATAAACTAATTAAAATAAAAAAACATAATCCTAAACCTAAGCCTAAACCCTAAAAAATAAGATAAACTAAAAAGAAACCTAAACCTGAACAAAAAATAAAACCTAAAATAAAAAAATAAAACCTAATAAAAAACCTAAAACTTAAATGTTATAAAAAAAAAACCCTAAACCTAAACCTAGAAATAAGAAATAAGACCT
This sequence comes from Cymbidium sinense, assembly GCA_021442155.1. Taxonomy (NCBI): domain Eukaryota; kingdom Viridiplantae; phylum Streptophyta; class Magnoliopsida; order Asparagales; family Orchidaceae; genus Cymbidium; species Cymbidium sinense. The sequence continues at coordinate 33,379 of JAKCPB010001288.1, forward strand.
AAACCAAAAAAATATATAAAATAAAACTAAATTAAAAAATAATCCTAAACCTAAACCTAAAAAAACTAAAATAAATAAACATAAAAGAAATAAACTAAACTAATTAAAAATAAAAGTAAACTTAAATAAAATAAATTGAAATAAATAAAAAATAAACTAAATAAATTAAATAAACCTAAACCTATGAGTTTACTTAATTTAAAATAAAAATTAAAATTAAAATTAAAAAATAAAAAACCCTAGCCCTAAACCCTAAACCCTAAAACTAACTCTAAACACTAAACCCTGAACACTAAACCTAGAACAATAAAGCCTAAACCCAAAACTTTAGAACCTTAAACCCTAAACCCTAAACCTAAACCCTAAAACCAACAACCCTAAATCATAAACCCTAAACCTCAAACCCTAAACACGAAAGACCTTGAAACTTATACCTAAATAAAATAAAACCTAAAAATAAAAAATAAAAAAAACTAAAACCTAAAAAATATAATAAATTAAAATAAAAACCTAAACTAAAACCTAAACCTAAACGTAGAAAAAAATAAAATAAAAAAGAAAAACTAAAATAAAATAAAATAAATAAAAACCTAAAAAAAACTAAATAAATAAACCTAAAAGTAAAAATAAAAAAAAATAAAAAAAATAAACCTAAAATAAAATAAAATAAAACTAAAACCTAAACCTAAAAAAATAAACCTAAAATAAACCTAAAAAAATAAAATCTAAACCCTAAACTAAAAAAAAAACTAAACCAAAAAATAAACAAAATAAAATAAACCTTAACCTAAATAAAATAAACTAAACTAAAATAAATAAACCTAAACCTAAACCTAAAATAATAAACTAAACCTAAACCATAAACTAAATAAAATAAAATAATCTAAAAATAAAACCTAAAAAATTAAAAATAAAACCTAAACCTAAACCTAAAATAAAATAAAACCTAAACCTAAAAAAAAAAAATAAATCTTAAACTAAAAAAAAAATAAAATAAAACTAAACTAAAAAATAAGCATAAACCTAAACCTAAACCAAAAAAATAAACTAAAATAAAGAACCTAAACTAAAATAAATAAATGTAAAATAAATAAACTAAATTAAATAAATTTATAAAATAAACCTAAATAAAAAATATAAAATAAAATAAACTAAAATAAACTAAATAAACCTAAACCTACTTTATTTATTTATAAAAACCCTAAACCCTAAATCCTAAACCTTAAACCTTAAATAAACCCTAAACCCTAAACCTTAAACCTACAACCCTAAACCCTAAACCTAAACCACAAACCCTAAACCCTAAATCCTAAACCCTAAAACCAAAAAAAACATATAACATAAACTAAATAAAACCTAAAAAAATAAATAAAACCTAAACCTAAATAAATAAAATAAAATAAAATAAACCTAAACTAAACCTAAACCTAAACCTAAACCTAAACCTAAATGTAAAAATAATAAAATAAAATAAAAATAAAACTAAACTAAAATATAATAAATAAAACCTAAACAAAACAAAAAATAAAATAAGCCTAAAATGTAAAACTAAATAAAATAAAACTAAATGTAAAAAATAAATAAAATAAAATAAAATAAAAAAAATAAATAAACCTAAAAAACTAAAAAATAAACCTAAAAATAAACCTAAACCCTAAACTAAAAAAAAAAAATTAAATATAAAATAAACAAAATAAAATAAACCTTAACCTAAACTAAAATAAATAAACCTAAACCTAAAATAAACTAAACCTAAACCCTAAACTAAATAAAATAAAATAAACTAAAAAATAAAACCTAAAAATAAACCTAAAATAAAAACCTAAAACCTAAAACAAAAATAAAAAAATAAATCCTAAACCTAAAAATAAAAAATAAAATCTAAACCTAAACCTAAAAAATAAAATAAAAATAAAAATAAACTAAAAAATAAGCATAAACCTAAACCTAAACCTAAAAAATAAGCTAAAATAAAACCTAAACTAAATAAATAAACTAAATTAAATAAAATAAAAATAGACCTAAATAAAAATAAAAATAAAATAAAGTAAAATAAAAATTAACTAAATAAACTAAATAAACTTAAAATCAATCTAAACCCTAAAAAAATCCTAAAAACCTAAACCCTAACCCTAAACTAAACTAAAACCCTAAAAGCCTAAATAATAAACCCTAAACTCAACCTAAATCCTAAACCCTAAACTAACCCTAAAACCCTAAACCTAAACCTAAACCATAAATCCAAAACAAAAAAACCCTAAACCCTAAACCTAAAACCCTAAACCCTAAACCCTAAACCCTAAACTCAAACCCCTAAACCTAAAGTTAGTAAATAAATTAAAAATAAACCTAAACCTAAAACCTAATAAACCTAAACCTAAGAATGAAAACCTGATGGCGTGAACATCACCATCAACTAGCTCGCTCACCTGTGGTGGAGGTGCAAAAGGCGAGGAGGTGGTTCGATGGGGAACTGAGAAATCAAGAATGGTTGATCCACCCACCGCTATGGAACTGTGTCTATATAAGTAGAGATGATCTACTTATCTAGTGATTTTGATTTTCTGGGTGCTCATTTTTATCTTTATCTGTGTTAGAAAACTTGGGATGCTATTTGGTAGATGAAATCAAAAAGAAAAAATATTGAATCTGAATTTATTCTCTGTTAAAAAAAACCTTAACCCCTAAACTAAAACTTAAACCCTAAACCCTAAACTTTAAAGCTCAAACCTTAAAGTCTAAGTTAAATAAAATTGAAAAATAAAAGAAATAAGAAAACCTAAATGAAACTACAAAAATAAAATAAAATAAAAAGTAAAACTAAAACCTAAACCTAAACTTAAAAAGAAAATAAAATAAAAAATAAAACTAAACTAAAATAAAATAAGTGAAAACTTAAACTAAACTTAAAAATAAAAAACCTAAATTAAATAAAAACTAAACCTAAAATAATATTAAAATAAACCTAAAATAAAATAAAATAAATTCTAAATAGAAACCTAAACCTAAAAAATTAATATAAACTTAAATAATAAATAAAACCTAAACCCTAAAAAAATCTAAACCTAAAATAAAAATAAAATAAACAAAATAAAATAAACTAAAATAAATAAAACCTAAACGAAAACCTAAAATAAACTAAACCTTAATCTAAACCTATACTAAATAAAATAAAATAAACTAAAATATACTAAACCTAAACTAAAAATAAAACCTAAAAAGAAACTTAAAGTAAAAACCAAATAATTAAACATAAAAATATAAAATAAAAACCTAAACATAAAAATAAAAAATTAAAATTAAAATTAAAACCCAAACCTAAAAAATAAAATAAAAATAAAACTCAACTAAAAATAAACACAAACTTAAAAAATAAACTAAAAAAACCTAAACTAAAATAAATAAACCTAAAATAAATAAACTAAACTAAATAAAATATAAAATAAACCTAAATAAAAAGAAAAACTAAAATAAAGTCAAATAAATAAAAAATAAACTAAATAAACCTAAACCTACTAATTTACTTAATTTAAAAAAATTTAAACCCAAAATCCTAAACCCTAAACCTAAAACTATCCCTAAACCTAAAACCCTAAAAAAACCTACAAACTAAAACCTAAACTAAAACCAAAAACCCTAAATCCTAAACCCTAAACCCCTAAACTTAAACCCTAAACCTAAACCCTAAACCCTAAAACCCTAAAACCCTAAACTTAAAACTCTAAACCCTAAACCCTAAAACCTACAACCCTAAACTTAAACCCCAAAATCTAAACCCTAAATCCTAAGCCCTAAACTAACCTAAACATTAAACCCCAAACTAACCCTAAACCTAAGGGGCGTAACCTTGACTGAAGAACATCAGCTCGCCTAGATCAAGGGAGGTGAAGGCAAGGTGGTTATCAAAGGGTGGTGGGGATCTGGAGGTGCTAGTGGTGAGAGTGGTGGTTATGGGGGAGGAGCGACGAGGTTATAGCTAGTGGTGGAGGAAGAGGAGATTAGGGATATGATGGCGATCCTCTACTGAGAGGTGGGGTTAGTTTTGATGGAAACTAGAAAATCAAGAACGACGACTGACCGCTTATGGAATAGTGTATATTACTTATCTGGGTTTTGATTTGCTCTATGGGTGCTCATTTTATCAATGTTTGTCTTAGAAAACTTGGGGTGCTACTTGGTTGATTAAATCGAAAAGAATAAATATTGAATATGAATTTATTCTTTGTTAAAAAAAACCTTAAACCCTAAACTAAAACTTAAACCTAAACCTAAAACCTAAACCCTAAACACTAAACCTTAAAACCTAAACCCTAAAACACTAAACATAAAAAAACTAAACCCTAAACCCTAAAACCATAAACCCAAAAATGCTAAAACTTACAACCCTAAACCATAAACCCCAAACCCTAATCCCTAAATAAACCCTAAACCCTAAATCCTAAACTAACCATAAACCTTGAATAAAGATGTCATTAATGAGTATATCTAAAGAATCCTAATCCTAACATAGTTATGGTAGCTAAAGAAAATATCTTCAAGAGACATTCTCTTGACTAACCCTAACCCTAAATCATATTATAATACCATATATTGTAGTATAATGTATCATCATATATTTGAGCATGTAGTGATGTGTTTTGGATGTTATAAGATGTTTTGAAATGTTTTAGTATATTATGGTGCCCTATAGTCTATATTAATATAAATGATAAAAATATTGATTTAATAAATCGATGATGAAGTTTGTTAAATTTGAATGGGAATTAGGTTGTAGTACCAAAGGTGTGCTAACTTATAGTCTAAAAAAGTAAGATTATATGTTCAAAATAAATATTATATGTTGTAGAAGAGACTTTAAAATGGTGGAATTTGGCCAAATTCATAATAGGTAGAGCATGGCAACATAATATATTATTTCAACTTAAAATATGTAAATGATACAATTAAAATATATTTTTATTATTAGACTAATTTTATGATTTTTTATCTTAAGCAATCCATTGTGATGTGATATGCAATATAATAATATAATATGTCATAATATTATAATATAGGAATGACATAACATAGTGTAGCATCATGCATTATAGCATACTATTGTGCATTACTACTTGTTGTTTAGCATATTTTAGTTTGTTATAATATGATGTAGTAGAGTTTGTATAGGTATAATTCATAAAAGTATTAATTAATTAGCTGAGATGATGGGATTTGGCCAAATTTAAGGTAAGCTTTAGGGAACATCATTGGGGGTGTGCTATTGTGTGTCATTTAATCAAAAGAATTTAATTTTGCATCCAAAATAAATGTTCACTTTTCAACCAAATTTTATAAATTTTTTGCTTAGAGTGATTCATTTTAAGGTGTAATGTAAGATAATATATTATATGAAAGCATATTAAAATATAATGCACATAAAAATATATAAATATATATATGAATGTGGTGTTACTAAGTGTTATTGTACACATTTTAGCATGTTTTTTTTGTTATATAATACAAAAACTCACAAAAAAATGTTAATTTGAAGGTTGAGATGGAAGAATTTGGCCAAATTCATGGCACACCAAGAAGCAACACTAAAATTATGCTATTTTGTACCATTTCTAATAGAAAAATAACAATTTTACATCTAAAATGAACATTATTCATATTTTGAGAAAACTTTGTTATTTGTTCCAATTAAGTGATTCTAATGAGGAGTAATGTTAGACAATATATTATATTATAGAAAATTATAATATAACATCATATATTATATTATAATATAGTGTGTTAATTCACACTATAATATGTTTTAGCATGATATTTTAGTTAGTTTGAGCTTGCACCATCACAAATCATAAAATGTTGATTATAATGTTAAGATGATGTAATTTGAACAATACAAATTGGCTTTGGTTGAAGTATTAAAGGTGCATAAGAAAAGAAATAGAATTTGATGAGAATTGCCAAGGACATGGAGGAGATCCAAGGGGATCACACAGCATTGGATGACATGTGAGTGGTCTGAGGGCAAAGAAGAAGAAAATCTAGGGATAAGGTTTGTTATTAATTTGATTATATGATTTGAAAGATTTTGGGATAAGAATCTATAATCCAAAGATTAAGATTGATTTGTCTTTAATTTGTTCTATTTTAATTGAGGGAGGCCGCTAGAGATGGGCTTTAATAGGATCGAGATATGAACCTTCCAAGAAAGAGAAGTTTGGGCTATCGGTGATTGGGATTTGAGTTTGATTTCAAATTTATTTGGGGATGTATCCACTGGGATAATAGTTCGCTTGGATTTCTTTGATTTGGACTGGGAGTTGAATTTGGCTCCACTGGGAGGTTGGTTTTGAATTTGATTTATTTCTTGACTTATTTATATATGATTTAGGGCTCCACTGAGAAGGTTACATTTAACTCCACTTGGGCTAGAAATGGTTTAATTTAATCTGAAGAATGTATGTCTATCTAAACCTGGTTTTGAATTTTGATTTATTATCTTGACATATTTATATATGAACCCATTAAGTGAGGGTGATTTAATCACTTGGGTGACTTATATCAACTCAAGAGTAGTTAGCGATTCCTATAGGAGTTTTGACACTTCCTAAAGAGAGGATGTCATCCTACCCAGAAAGTACCATTAGGGTGCCCTCTAATCTACGAGTGAATATATATTTTGTTTATATGTTTGTGTGGACCTTTGTGTGCAAGACCACACTAAGAAGGGGCTCATCCTTGACCTATCTTAGATTTACGAAAGGGTAAATGCACATCCACAGATGATTCTCCAACCATAGGAGTGGTTACTCAAAAGGGGAACTGTCAAAACTGTAGTGTCTAAATGGTGTCACAAAGGATGTCATCCAAATACGCTTATCCTAAGCAAAAAAAAGATAGCCTATAGGTGCGGTGGCCAACTCAAGGAGAAAGCATAGCGCACTTACATTTGCCTTGAGTGGTGTATTCTAAGGTGCAAGAACTAACCAACCTAAGGTGTATCCACAAGATGAGTGGTGTATCCATCAAGATAGTGAGAACCAACAAACCTAAGGTGCCCCAATGATCAACCTGAAAGAAAGCTTGTAGGCTTACAACTTTCCAAGCAATTGATCATCGATAGTCTATCATCGACATGACATATGCAACCCAGAGAAACTACTAAGCCGGGAGCCCCGAGGAAGGACCAGACTTGTAAGTTAGAGGGAAGGAGCCACTAGGGGACTTATCCTAAACCTCAAATATACTTGACCTAAGAAAGGCTAATCCAAGAAGAAAGTGAAGACTCACATCCTCTAAAATGAAGCCAACATGAGGTAACTTACCATCATGATAAGGCCTACCAAAACTAACAAGGCTGTGCAAGTGGCCAAGTAAGGAAGGAAAGAGACTTACATCTTCCAAACCAAGAAGACCGAGGTGACACACTAGTAGGTAGCACCAGCCCAACCTAGAGCTACCGAGTGAGTGTCATGGGTTATCTCAACTTAGGAGCAAGAGAAAATATATGTATTTATTTTTATATGTTTGTGTATAGTTTGTGTTTGTGTTGATGAATGATGGATGTCGCCGTGTTCCTTACACCTACCCTAAACACATCGTGTGCTTTTAATAAGAATACTTTCAACATGGAAGAGATTAACTTTAAAATGGAATTTTAATTGACAATAATTGCTTTCAAATATGATTTATAATATTTCTTTAAGTAGAGCACATTAATTGGAAGCATTTGCTCCCCTTATGATTAAGATCATCCTTGGTAGGCCTTTCCCTATGGCAAAAGGGCCTTCCAAGTGGGTTCAAACTTGCCTCCCATCTTACATGATAACAATCGTCTCCTTAGAACTAAAATAAGCTCTCCTACTTGAAAGGCTCAGGACCAAAACTTGTGAGAGCTTGAATCATTTTAGCTTTGTACACTTGAGGTTTTGGCATGCCCGTAGAGTCTCTCCTCCAAACCTTTGAGCTCTAATCAAACTTGGCATTATGCTTTGTTGTGATCTTACCCACAACTATACTTAGTAATGGATTTCTAATGGTAGAATGCCCCATACACTAAGGAGAGTATATTGAGTGGGAGTTCTATATGTGTGGTAAGCCCATAAGGCTTCAACCAATGCCACTATCTTGTTGAGTGTATTCTTTAGTATTTGGATGAGAGTTTTATTGAAGCTTCTACTAAGCCATTTGCCCTCGGGTAGTTGATTATAGAATATCTTCAATCTATGTTGTGTCTCCGTGCAAAGTTGTTGATCGCTTCTTGAATACAATACCATTATCGATATAATTCATCAAGATACTCAAAATAAATACAATATGGTTCCTAAATGGAGCACATGATGAGTGTGACCTCTGAGTGGAAATTGCACCATTTGGAAAAGTAGTTAGTAGCTAAGATGAACCGATGACCCTTGGAAGAAGGAGGATCAATCGACCACTATGTTGGTACCCCAACACTGAATGGCCATGACCAATGTATGATGTGTTGGGTGGTGGTGTAGGACCCCACTATGTATTTAACATTGGTGGCCTCGTCTAGTAGTATCCATACAATCTTTGATCATCGACAGTCAATAGTATCCTAGTCTCTTGATCTTGGCTTTCATCTTCAAACCAGATTTGTTGGCTCCGCATAATCTTGAGTGTACTTGAGTCATAATTTTATGGGCTTCATCCTTGTCTAAAAATGTAGCCACATATGATCGAAAGACCACCTACAAGACACCATCCACAAGAGTGTAGAAAGTGCTATCTGCTTCATCTAGTGGGACTTGAGGTAGTTTTCCTTTATTTAGGTAATCCATGAATGGTTACCTCCAATCTAACTCCTCATCCTTCTTGGCAATGGAAATCTCCCTTCAAGAGAGTACTTTTGATGAGTTCAATATCAAGGGATAAGAATTGTCTATTTTGGACCTTTATTGACTCATCCTCTGGACATGCCAAGTCCTTGACAAGCTTAGCTCAAGATATGATGTTCTCTCCTCGAGGAATATTATAAATGGTAACCTATAGGATTTGGGCCAATAACTCAATGGTGTACTTGTAGTGATAGGGCTTGGGCTTTTAACCCTTTGGTTGATAACTACCGAGAATCTCAAGATGTTGATGCTCTGATGCTTAGAGTAACGCCTAACTCTAGATCGGCAATCGAGCCTCATATCGGCTTGATGTTGGTGCAAGGATTGGATGATGATATGAGAATCTCATCACACCCCGAGTGAAGAGAACTATTCCTACCCTTGCCTTTCCTAGAATAATATTGTGGTTTTTCTCTTCTTTGAGAAGCCGCACCATCAAAGTACATCTCCTAGGTGAATGCTTGTATCCCCTAAGTTCATGATTTATTCATTGGGGAGATCATCACTAAGTGGAAAGTCACTAGGAAGTGGGTTAAGAAACTAGCATTGGTCGTGTCATGAGATATTGTAGAGTGGATTGATCTTAGAGATTAAGTTCACCTTATGAGGAAGCATGTAGTGTCATAGCTTTTGGGATGCAAAGATTAAAGCTAGAAATGCTTCTCAATGTATAAATAGCCTTAGTAGGGATTAGACGATGGAGATAGTAGAGTGCATTTTTCTTTCATTGGCTTGGGCCAACAAAGCACCAAAGGAGTCATCTAACGCAAAAAGTGTAAAGTAGAGGCTTGCCCGGATAAGGGCTAGAACCGGCATCATCGTAATGCTTGATGCCTTCAAGGCATGCTCACACTTGTCATCCCACTTGAACTTGGCATCCTTTTGATAAGAGTTGAGAATGGCTAACATCTCGATAGGTTGGATATAAAGCATCTTAGATGCCAACCCAATCCCCTAAGTTGAGTTAAACTTTTGGGGTGGCATTTCTAATATCTTGATCTTATATCGATTTGATACCGTGTCCAACAAACCCAAGGAATTTCCTTGAAGCTACTCCAAATGCATACTTCAGGGGGTTCATTTTGAGGTTAAATTGTCTTAACTATTCGAAAAATACTCTCAAGTCAAAGAGATGGTCTTCCTTTTCTCTACTTTTGAGAGATCACGACATAGCACTCGACGGATCATGAATGAGTTCAAGATTCTCTAAAATAAAATAAAACCTAAAGTGAAACCTAAACCTAAACCTAAAAATAAAATAAATAAAATAAAAAAATAAACTAAACTAAAAAAAAAATAAAATAAACTAAGAATAAAAAACTAAATAAAATAAAATCTAAATAAAAAATAAAAATAAAATAAACAAAATAAAAAAAATAAATAAAAAAACCTAAACCTAAAATAAAATAAAAAATAAATAATAAAACCTAAACTAAACTAAAACCTAAACTAAAATAAAAATAAAATAAACCTAAACCTAAACTAAAATAAACTAAACTAAAATAAATAAACCTAAACCTAAACCTAAACTAAATAAAATAAAATAAATTAAAAATAAATTTAAACCTAAACTAAAAAATAAAACCTAAAAATAAACCTGAAACAAAAACCAAAAACTGAAAATCTAAACCTAAAAAAAAATAAAATAAAAACCTAAACCTAAACCTAAAAATAAAAAAATAAAACCTAAACCTAAAAAAAAACTCAACTAAAAAAAAACCTAAACCTAAACCTTAACCTAAAAATTAAACTAAAATAAAACCTAAACTAAAATAAATAAACTAAATAAAAATAAATAATAAAAAATAAAATAAAAAATAAAATAAACTAATATAAATAAAATAAACTAAATAAACCTAAACCTACATTTAATTAATTTTTAAAAAATCCTAAATCCTAAACCCTAAACCTTAAACCCTAAACCTAAACTAAATAAACTTAATCGCACTTAATTTAAATAAAAAAGTCGTAAACCATAAATCCTAAAACTAATGCTAAACCCTAAACCCTAAACCTACAACCCTAAATCCTAAACCCTAAACCCTAAAAAACCATAAACCTTAAACCTAAACCCAAAACCCTAAACCATAATCCTTAACCTTAAATCCTAAAAGCATAAATCCTAAAATCCTAAACCCTAAACCCTAAACCTAACCTAAACCCCTAAACCCTAAACCCTAAACCATAAACCCCTAACCCTAAACCCTAAACCCCAAACCCTAAACCTAAACCTAACTAAATAAATTAAAAATAAATTTAATCCCTAAAACCTAATAAGCCTAAACCTAAACCTAAACCAGAATGGACAAACCTTGATGGAGGAACATCAGCCAAGTGCTTAGTCTAGAAAGGGAGGATAAAGAAAAGGGGTGGTGAGATGGAGTGAGATGGGAAGGAGAGTTCTAACTAGAATTGAAGATTTGAACTTGGATGAAAAGAGATAGTCATTTTTTATAGATTGCTCATACTATGTGTCTTGTAAAAACTGTGTTACTTGGTTGATGAAATCCAAAAGAAGAAATGTTGAATCTAAATTGTTCTCTAAAAAAAAAAACTAAACACTAAACTAAAACCTAATGACCTTAAACCTAAACCTTAAACCAAAAACCTTAACCCAAAACCCTAAAACCATAAACCCTATACCCTAAAACTAAACTAAAACCCTAAACTCTAAACCCTAAAACCTAAACCCTAAAAATAAAACCATAAACCTTAAACCCTAAACCCTAAACCCTAAATAAACCCTAAACCTTAACCAAACCCTAAACCCTAATCCCTAAACCCTAAAAGCTAAAAAAGCTAAACCTAAACTAAATAAAACCTAAAAAATAAAATAAACAAAAAAACCTAAACTAAATAAATAAAATAAAAAACCTAAACTAAAACCTAAACCTAAACCTAAGCCTAAAAGAAAAATAAAAAAACTAAAATAAAATAAAATAAATAAAAACCTAAACTAAACTAAAAATTAAAAAACCTAAATAAAATAAAAACTAAACCTAAAATATAAATAAAATAAACCTAAAAAAATAAAATAAAAACTAAATGAAAATATAAACCTAAAGAATAAACCTAAAAATAAATAAATTAAAAAACTTAAACCTTAAACTAAAAAAAAAACCTAAACCTAAAATAAAAATAAAATAAACCTAAACCTAAACTAAAATAAATAAAACCTAAACCTAAACCTAAAACCTAAACCTAAAATTTAAATAAAATAAACCTAAACCTAAACCTAAATCTAAATCCTAAACCCTAAACCATAAACCTAAACCTAAAACTAACACTAAACCCTAAACCTAAACTAACCTAATAAACCCTAAAACCCTAAACCTAAATCCTAAACTAACCCTAAACCTAAACCCTAAAATAAACTAAATAACCTTAAACCCCAAACACTAAACTAACAACAAACCACAAACCCTAAACCTAAAACCTCTAAACTCTAAACTTAAACCCTAAACCTAAATTAACCCTAAATCTAAACCTGCTAAACCCTAAACCTAAACCCTAACCTAACACTCTAAACCCTAAACCTCCTAACCTAAAAAACCCTAAAACTTAAAACCCTAAACCCTAAAGCTAAAACCATAAACCAAACCCCTAAACCTGCTAACCCTAAACCTCAAACCTAAACCTAAACCAAAATACTAAACCTAAACCCTAAACCCTAACCCTAACCCTAAACCCTAAAACCCTAAACCTAAAACCATAAACCTAAACTAAAAAACCTAAAAAAAACATAAACCTAAACTAAATATAACCTAATAATAAAATAAATAAATAAATAAACTAAACCTAAATATAAAAGAAAAATAAAATAAATAAAATAAAAACCAAAATAAAATAAATAAAATAAAATAAAATAAAACCTAAAATAAAATATAAACTAAACTAAAATAAAATAAACCTAAAATAAATTAAAACTAAACAAAAGCCTAAACCTAAAAAAAAAAATAAACTTAAAAAAATAAATAAAAAATAAACCTAAACCTAAAATAAATAAAAAACTAAACCTAAAATTATAAATCAAATAAACAAATAAACAAACTAAACTAAAATAAATAAACCTAAACCTAAAATAAACTAAACTTAAACCTAAGTTAAATAAAAAATAAAATAAAAAAATAAACCAAAACCTAAACTAAAAATAAAACCTAAAATACACCTAAAATAAAACCTAAAACCTAAACCTAAAAAAAATAAAATAAAACCAAAACTTAAACCTAAAATAGAAAATAAAACTTAAACCTAAAAAAAAAAAAAATAAAACTCAACTAAAAAATAAACCTAAACCTAAAAATAAATAAAAAATAAAACCTAAACCAAAATAAATAAACTTAAAAAAAGCTAAATAAAATTAAAATTAAACAAATAAATAAAAATAAACTAAATAAACCTAAACCTAAGTTTACTTAAATTTATATAAAAAACTAACCCTAAACACTAAAGCTAAACTCTAAGACTAACTAAACCCTAAACCCCAAAACCCTAAACCCCTAAACCCTAAACCTAAAACCTAACCCAAACCTAAACCCTAAACCTAAAAACCCTAAACCCTAAAACTAAAAACCTAAGCCTAAACCTTAAACCTAAAACCTAACCCTAAATGCTAAAATAAACCCTAAGCCCTAAACCCTAAACCCTAAACCTTAAACAAACCTTAAACCCTAAGAATGGGTAGAACTTTGATAGTAGGAACATCAGTGTTAACTAGACTTAATCTAGATCTGGTGGAGGAAGGTGGAAAATTATTATGGTGGTGGGGATCTTGGGGATATGGAGGTGGTGGTGGTTATGGAGGCAGAGAAGGATGAAGGTTATAATGGTGGCGAGGAGAGAGGGATAATGATGGTAGATCCCGCTACTCGAGAGGTGGGGGTTTGTGGGAACAGAAATAAGAATGGAAACCGCTTATGGAACTGTGTCTTTATAGTAGAGAATACTTATCTAGGGTTTTGATTTGCTCTATGGGTGCTCATTTTTATCTATGTTCGCTTGTATCTTAGAAAACTTGCTACTTGGTTGATGAAATCAAAAGAAGAAATGTTGAATCAATTTGTTCTCTATTAAAAAAACCTAAACCCTAAACCCTAAACTAAAACTAAACCCTAAACCTAAAACCAAACCCTAAACCCTAAACCTAAACTAAACCTAAAACCCTAAAACTAAACCCTAAACCATAAACCTAAACTAAACCCTAAAACCATAAACCTAAACCCTAAAACACAAACCAATCCTAAACCCTAAACCCAAACCAAAACCTAAACCATAAACCTAAATAACCCTAAACCCTAAACCCTAAACTAACCCTAAACCCTAAACCTTGAATAAAGATGTCATTAAGAGTAGATCTAAAGAATGACCTAATCCTAACATAGTTATGGTAGCTAAAGAAAATTTCTTCAAGAGACTTTTCCTTGACTATTAGATATTTGAATACCTTAAACCCTAACCCTAAATGATATTATATAATTGTATATTATAGTATAATGTATCATCATATATTTGAGCATGTAATGATGTGTTTTGGATGTTATATAATGTTTGAAATATTTTATATTATGGTATTGGTCCTATATTAATTAATATAATCATAAAAATATTGATTAAATAAATCAAGATGAAATTTATTAAATTTGAAGTGGAATTAAGTTATACTAAAAGGTGCTACACTATAGTCTAAAAAAAAGTAAGATTTTATGTTCAAAATAACTATTATATGTTGTATAGTATAGCATCATATATCATAATATATTATTCTATGATTTTAAATTCTTTTAGTATTTTACAATCATGCAATCAAGCCTACACTAGCATTATTTATAAAAATGTTGACTTAGACTTTAAAATGGTGGAATTTGGCCAAATTCATAATAGGTAGAGCATGGCATCATAATATATTATTTAAATTAAAATATGTAAGTGATACTAAAATATATAGTTTTTATTGTTTAGACTAATATTAAGATTTTTTTATCTTAAAGAGTCCCTTGTGATGTGATATGGAATATAATATTAAATATTATGTTATAGTGTATTATGATATAGGATGCCATAACATAGTGTAGCATCATGCATTATAGCATACTATTGTGTATTACTACTTATTGTTTACCATATTTTAGTTTGTTATAGTATGATTTAGTAGAGTTTATACTGGAATAATTCATAAAAATACTAATTTATAGGTCGATGATGGATTTGGCCAAATTTAAGGTAACCTTTAGGGAACAACATGTATGGTGTGTCATTTAATCAAAAGAATGGAATTTTCCATCCAAAATGAATGTTCATTTTTCAACTAAATTTTATAATTTTTTTACTTAAACTGATTCATTTTAAGGTGTAATGTAAGATAATATATTATATGAAAGCATATTAAAATATAATGTACATAAAAATATAACTTCACATATATATATGAATGTGGTGGTGTGCTACTAAATGTTATTGTACATTTTAGTATGTTTTATGTTCATTATAAAACATTAGGTCAAAACTCACAAAATTGTTAATTTGAAGGTTGAGATGGAAGAATTTGGCCAAATTCACGGCACACACCAAGAAGCAACACAAAATTATGCTATTTTGTACCATTTCTAATAGAAACATAATAATTTTACATCCCAAATGAACATTATTCATATTTTGAGAAAATTTTTTATTTGTTCCTTTTAAGTTATTCTAATGAGGTGCAATGTTAGACAATATATATTATATTATAGAAAATTATAATATAACATCATATATTATAATATAATATAGTGTGTTAATTCACACTATAATATGTTTAGCATGATATTGTATAGTTAGTTTGAGCACCATCACAAATCATAAAATGTTGATTATAATGTTAAGATGATGTAATTTGAATGAATACATTGTTGGGTTTTGGTTGAAGTATTAAAGGTGTGCATAAGAGAAAAATAAGATTTGATGAGAATTCCAAGGCAAGGACATGGAGGAGATCCGCTAGGGATCACACATGCATTGGACATGACATGTGAGGGTCTATGTAGGTATAGAAGAAGAAAATGTTGGGGATAAGGTTTAAATTTGATTTGATTATAAGATTTATGGAAAGAAGATCCACTGGGATAAGAATCTATAATCCAGGGATTAAGATCAAGACTTTAATTTGTTTTATTTTAATTGATGTGGAGGCATATCTAGAGATATGGGCTAAGTTAGGATCGGGTTTATGAACCTTCCACCAGGAAGTGTTTGGGCAAATCCATTGGGATTGGGATCTAACTTTGATTTCATAGATTTGTTTGGGGATGTATCCACTAGGATAAGAGTTTGGTGGATTTCTTTAATTTAGACTCTACCGGGGAGTTGGTTTAATTTGGCTCCATAAGAGGTTATTTTGGATTTGATTTATTTTCTTGACTTATTTATATATGATTTGGGGCTTGGGGAGAAGGGTGTGATTTAACCCACCGGAAAAATTTGATTGGGTTTAATTTAATGAAGTTAATCTATGGACCTGTCAATGTGACCCACTAAGAAGAGTTATTTGACCTTACCTTTAAACAAAGGATAGCCGAAGGCTAGCCATAAACCTGGTTGCCTTTTGGTAAATGGCTATGCTAGAAGAAGGTGTACTTACATCTTCCAAAGTGAGGAATAACTAGGTGACGGAGGATGCACAACCAAACCGGCCTGTGACTACTGAATGTTGAGGACTTATTTCAACTCAAAAGTAGTTAATTTTATCTTAATTTCATGTGATTTAATATGATTTATTTGGTTTAGTTTGATTTTGAATTGAGGGCATATTTGCTGGGGATGTGAGCTTAGTCAAATTTGATAGATTTAATTTATGGACCATGTCGGTGTGATGACCCACCGAGAAGGGGATACTATCGACTTGTCCTATCTAAATTTATAAATCCAAAGGGATAGTCTATTACATGGATAGAGCCAACCTAAGGGGTTGTCTTTGTGTGCAATGATGTGCTAGAAAAGAATAACAAACTTACATCTTCTAAAGCAACAACTACTTGGGTGATACAGTACAACAAATTGAACCGACTTAGGGCAACTAATGAGAATGTCTTTGGGGACTTATATCAACTCAAGAGTTATCGATTCTTATAGGAGTTTTGCTAACACTTCCCTAAAGATAAGATACTTCTAAGGTGTCCTCCTAATCCACAAGTGAATATATATTTTGTTTATATGTTTGTACCCTATTAGTGTGCGATGGACCACATGAAGAAGGTCGCCTTGACCTATCTGATTTATCGACTGGAGATGATTCTCCAACGGTGGTTACAGGAAGAACTATCCGATAGTAACCCAAGTAGTGTCTAAATGGATCACAAAGAATGATCCAAATATAGACCACATGGGAAGTGCTAGCATTATCAAGCCTGGAAAAGAAAGCCTATAGGTGTATGGCCAACTTAAGGAAAAGTGTGTAGACTTACATGCCATGAGTGGTGTATCCTAAGGCAAGAACCAACCAACCTAAGGTGTATCCATCAACATGAGTGGTGTATCCATCAAGATAGTGAGAACCAACCAACCAAGGTGCCCGTTGGTGCAATGATCAATCTAGTTAGAAAGCGTGTAGAACCAACTTTCCAGTGGAGTGATCATTTGATAGTCACATTATGGGACCAATTATTCTACTAGAGCCTACTAGCGGGGATCCCAGAGGAAGGGGCGGACCTAGACTTGATGTAATGGAGGGAAGGAGGAGATGCTGGGGACTTATCTAAACCTCAAATATACTCAGTTAGTGTATGAAGGCTAATCAAGAATAATGCATGGACTCACATCTCTTAAATGAACCAACATGAGGTAGCTTACGATAATGCAGAGCTACCAAACTAATAAGGTGTTCATTGGTGTGTAAAGTAATAAAGGAAAGAATATACTTACATCCTTTTAAAGAAGAAAACCACAGGGTGACACCTAGTAGGGGTAACGTCGACGACTAGAAACTCTTGAGTGGTGTGGGGGCGTTATCTTAACTCAGTAGCGAGATAAAAAATATATTTATTTTATATGTTGTGTGTAGTTTGTATTTGTTTGTGTCGATGAAGGATAGGATGTTGCTCGTTCCTTACCAACTAAAACATCATGGTATTCTACAAGAATACTTTCAACATGGAAGAGATTGAATTCAAAATGGAATTTTCATTGATGATAATTATTTTCAAACATGATTTATAATATTTCTTTAAGTAGAGCCAGTTGATTGGAAGCACTAGATGCTCTCCCTTATGATTAATAAGGCGATAAGATCCTCTTGGTAGGCCTTTTCTATGGGAAAAGGGCCTTCTCATGTGGGTTCAAACTTGCCTCCCATCTTATGATGGACAACAATTGTCTCCTTAGGACTAAAATAAGCTCTCCTACTTGAATATCTCTAGGACGGACCAACATGTTGTGAGCTTGAATCATTTTAGCTTTGTACAACTCGAGGTTTTGGCATGCTCATAGGCATCTCTCCTCCAAACCATTGAGCTCTTCTAACCACTTGGCATTCTATTTGTGATCTTGCTACCCACTCTCTTTGATGGGAGTTGGACTTCTAATGGTAGAACGCTTTGACCCATACACTAAGGAGAAAGGAAAGCGAGTTGGAGTTCTATGTGGTGTGGTAGGCCCACAAGGCTTCTAACTATGCCACTTGTACTTATTATTGTCTTCTTCTTTAGTATTTGGATGAGAGTTTTGTTGAAGGAGGCTAAGCCATTTTCCCTTGGTAGTTGATGGTAGAATATCTCCAATCTATCTTTATGTCTCGGGCAAAGTTGTTGATCTCGCTCTTGAATGCGGTACCATTATCGGTATAATTCATCAGGCACTCAAACCTATATATATATGGTTCTAAAAATTAGAGAACATACTAAGTTGTGACCTCTCACATCATGGCAAAAAAGTAGTAAGAGTGAGAGATGACCCTTGGAAGAAGGAGGATTAGGACCCACTATGTCGAAACCCAACACTCGAATGTCCATGAGGCCAATGTAGGATGTAGAATGTTGTGGTTGGTGTAGGACCACACCATGTATTTGACATTGGTGGCATGCTAGTCATATCCATGCAATCTTTGATCATGAGTCCGGTAGTATCCTAGTCTGATCTTGGCTTTTATCTTTGGACATTGGTTGGCTCCACATAATCTAAGTGTACCTTGTCATGATCTTATGGGCTTCATACTTGTCTAAATAATGTAACCACATATGATCAAAGACCACGTATAAGACACCATCCACAAGTGTAGAAAGTGCTCTCTACTTCATCTATGCTTGGGACTTCTCTTGAGGTAGTTTGCCTTTATTTAGGTAATCCATGAATGGTTGCCTCTCTAACTCCTCATCCTTCTTGGCATGGCAACCTCCCTTTAAGAGAGTACTTTTGATGAGTTCAATATCAATAAGGGATAAGACTTGTCTATTTTGGACCTTTATTGATATGGACTCATCCTTCTGACATGCCAACTCCTTGGCAAGCTTGGCTAAAGCATACGCTACAGTGTTCTCTCCTCGAGGAATCTTATAAATGGTAACCTCTAGGATTTGGGCCAACACTTCCATGGTGTACTTATGGTAGTGATGGAGCTTGGGCTTTATAACCTATAGGACCATGATTTGGTTGATAACTTGAGAATCCCCAAAGATGTTGATGTTTTGGATGCTTAAAGACTAACTCTGACAATCGAGCCTCATATTTGGCTTCATTGTTGGTACAAGGATTAAATAGATAATATGAAAATCTCATCACATCATGGTCGAGTTAAGAGAACTATTCCCACGCCTTTCACTAGTAGATTGTGGTTCTTCTCCTCTTTGAGAGGAAGCACCATCAAAGTACTCTCCAGTGGTGAATGCTAGTATCCCCTAAGTTCATGATTTGTTCATCGGGAGATCATCACTAGCGAGAGTCGAGAAGTGGGTGTCTTGTGAAGAAATCTATAGCTTATCCTTTCATGCACAAAGGGGTATGAAGGTAATGTCAAATTATGAGAGGATCATGGATCATGCCAACCATCGGATAGTATAGTGTCATGAGATACTATAGTGGATTGATCCTAGATTAAGTTCACCTTATGAGGAAGCATGTAGTGTTGTAGCTTTTAGGATGCAAAGATTAAAGCTAGGCAATGCTTCTCAATGGGTGGATAATTATCTTAGGAGATTAGATGATGGCGAGATAGTAGAGTGCATTTTCCTTCCCTTCATCATTGGCTTGGGCCAACAAAGCACCAAGGGAGTCATCTAACATAGTGTAAAGTATGAGCTTGCGGGATGGGGCTACTAGAAGTGTCATCAAGTAATGCTTGATGTCTTGAAGGCATGCTCACACTTGCCATCCCACTTGAACTTGGCATCCTTTTGATAAGTTGAGAATGGATGACATCTTCTCAATAGGTTGGATATAAAGCATCTTAGACCAACTCCCTTGGAATGATCTGAGTTGAGTTAAACTTTTAGGGGGTGGCATTTCTAATATCTCATTGATCTTCTCCACGTCAATTTTGATTCCACGGGGAATAATAAACCCAAGAATTTCCTTGAAGCTATGAATGCACACTTGGGGTTCATTTTGAGGTTAAATTATCTTAACTATTGAAAACTACTCTCAAGCAAAGAGATGGTCTTCTTTTCTCTACTTTTCACCATGAGATCATCGACATAACACTCAACTTGATGATGAATGAGTTCATGGAAGATTCACATAGTTGTATTTAGGCATTTTAAGGGCAAAGGCATGACCTTATAGCAATAAATTTCAATCGAGGTTCTAAAAGCAGTATTTTTTTCATCTTTAGGGGCCATCTTTATTTAGTTATATCTATATGAGCCATCAATGAAGAAGAATATTGCATGAGATGAGGCAATGTCCACCATCAGCTCAAGGATTGGTAATGGAAATTCATCTTTTGGACATGCCTTATTTAAATCCCTAAAATTTATGCATATGTGAATTTGGCCATTCTTTTTCTTAACTTAGACAATGCTGGCTAACCAGGTAGGGTATTTTTCTTCCGGATGAAACATCCATCATTCTTGACTTCATAAATGACTTGTTCTATGTCTATGCATCTAGGAGCTTGCTTGATAGGGTTAGGTAAGCTCTATTGCTAGTTTATGGATCACTATGTAGAGCAATCCGCATCTCTTCATAACTCCATGCAAAGTAGTCCTTAAATCAATAGCTAACTAAGTCATTGGTTTCATTCATTAAAGCGATGTATCTAGCGTGGATCTTCTTCAGTTCTAAGTTGATTTCCTTGAGCTTCGTTGATGGTTGACTTGATCTCTTCTTCAAACTCTAGTGCATATCTTTAAAATCATCTATATCATCTAAGTTTCTAAGCATCTCATATGAGTTAATGTGATTTGAAAAAAAAACCTATAGATTCCAAATGATTGGTGATGACTAGCGAATCATCATCATTGACTAGACCTTGTACCAAATCTAGTCCGGTCTTGATTGAGAGCTTTTGCATTTGTTCTTCCATATTCTTTCAAAGTAGTCTAACCTTTGCTTTGACCAAGTATGTGGGATTAACCTTTCTTTGCTAAATTATGAACACAAGGAAGTACCAATCAAAAGGTAATTTTTATTAAATCTTTATATGAATCATCCTCAAGTTCTACATCAACTTCTTGACTTGAGGATGATGCTCCCAAAGAACCTCTCGTCTTCACACATGTGGATGACTTAGGGGCTTCCTTAACCAAACCCTCGACTTTTGAGAGGAGGAAAGTGGGTTAGAGCTAAGGTTCCCGCGATGCTATTTCACATATAGACTTGGATACACTTATGCTTTGCTTTGGGGCCCTCTTCATACTATCGGCAAGTGTCACCTCAAGGAAATCTACTTGAGAAGAGTTGGATGGTGTGTTAACCATATAAGACTCATCTATGAACTAGATTCTAAGTCTATATGGATAGCGTGTACTCTTGGGACATATCTTCTATTGGTGGCCAATAAGAGGTTTTCCACCCTAGGTT
Organism: Cymbidium sinense; assembly: GCA_021442155.1. Lineage (NCBI taxonomy): Eukaryota > Viridiplantae > Streptophyta > Magnoliopsida > Asparagales > Orchidaceae > Cymbidium > Cymbidium sinense. The sequence continues at coordinate 55,215 of JAKCPB010001288.1, forward strand.
ACCTCACGGCCTCTTCCTCTGCCTAGTGGAGGTCATCCTACCCATATGTTGAATGGAATTAATGGTGTGTGAATCTGTCAGCTCCACTTCCTCCTCCAAGTCTATTTTAGCTCCCTTTTATTTCTTTTCATTTTCTCTTTTTTCTTTCTTTTTTATTTCTCTTCTTTTTCTTTTTTTTAAACTTTGGCCAAGTTGAGAATAGACTTGTTGATTTTGAGGGAGGTAGTAAGCCGCATCCTCATATATCGACCTCATGAACTATAAATGGCTTGAGATCTCCTTTGACATAGGCGATCCCATCTCTCACTTCATACACGATGTAGAGAATGGAACTATGTTATTCATGTATCTATGGTCTCCCAAGCAAAGCATTGAAAGATGTATCAGTCTATAATGTGAAACTTGGCGGTCTTCCAATCATCTATCTCCAGGGCAACACTATGGAGCCAAGGCACTTGACCTCACTTTTTGGAGTGCGATTCAATCTTCCCATCTTAGACTTAGGAGTCTTCTAGACAAGACTTAGTCATAAGACACTTCTCAATTAGGTAAACACTTAACCTAAGCCTAAAGACTTAGAAGGGTTAACCATAGGATTAGGTTATGCCTTAGGGATTAGGATAATCACACCTTACAACCCAAATCCAATCCATGTTCACCTTCTCAAACCAAACCTCAAGTTCAATTCAAACATCAAATCAAATCCAAATCCAAACCCAAATTCCAAAACCAAATGATTGAAGCCCATGATCAAATCCAAACTTGAAACCCTTCCTAAGCCATATGACCTATCCCATGGACTTAGCCAAATCTTAATCCAAATCAATTGATTTTCTCATAATCAATTTATATCTTCAATCATCTTCCTAAATATAAATCAAATCTACATTCAAATGATCAAAACTAAATCAAATTAAATCAAAACCCTTCAAGCCATATGACCTATCCCATGGACTTAGCAAATCTTAATCCAAATCAAGTCAAACTCAATTGATTTTCTCATAAATCAATCATATTTTCAATCATCTTCACAAATTTAAATGAAATATACATTTAAATCATCAAAACTAAATCAAACAAATCAAAATCCAAACCAAGCCACATAACTCCATGGACTTAGCCAAATTCCTTCATTCCAAACCCAAATTAAATTGATTTCTCATGAATCAATCATACCTTCAATCATATTCACAAATATAAATGAAATCTACAATCATCGCCAAACCTCAACCAACAACTTAACCCTTTTGACTTGAAATGTTCAAATGAACCAAAACCCATTTGAACCCAAGCAATTTGCAATTGAATTTATATATCAATCCCAAATCCATATATAAACTCAACTAAATCAAACTCAACCCAAAATCAAGCCAACTAAACCCAATTGGTCCACTTGACCCAAAGTGGCCAATTTGACCTATTTGAGCCAAGTTCTAATCCTACATAAATTGGATTGAACAAGCCCATCAAAACCTCCCATCATGATTGTTGATCACCCTAGGTTGATCAATTGCCATAAATTAGGTCAAACCAAGTCAACTTGGTCATTTTACCAAGTTAACCCGTTAACCCAAATGAACCCAAACTAGCCAAATTGTAACCTAAGCCAAATCCCACCAATGATTCATACCAAATCAAAATCAATATTTGAATATGACTTGACCTTGAGTCAAACCAAACCCAATTGGCCCTCTTGACCCAAGTTGACCCAAATTGACCTAAAAGACCAAATTGGTCAAATCAAAATATAAACCAAATTGATTACAACCAATGGCTCAAGTTCATTCCAAATTGATTGTTGAACTTGACCAAAGCCATGATTGGACCCAATTGAACCCAATTGACCTACTTAGCCCAAATTGACCTAAAGGTTCAAGTTGGCCTAAATCAAAACCAAATCCAAATTAATTGAAACCAAAGCAATCATCTTCAATTGGTCAACTAAACCAAACCAACGCAATTTGGCCAATTTGGTCAACAACCCATTTGACCCAAATGAATTCAAATGAGCCAAAATCAAATCTAAGCCAAACTAAACCAAACCAATTGAACCAAAACATCCCAAATGATCATATGAACTTGACCCAATCGGTTTGACATAATTTGACCTAAATAGTCAAATTGAGCCAAAATTAACCAAATCAACTCCAATTGACTTGAAATTTGGGCTAACCCACTTTTGGCTCATTTCAAATCTCAAATCAAATGCCAAATGATCATTCTACCCTTGGGTCAAAGGGCATCACATGAGACAAATCACCCATGTAAGTGGTCATTTCCATTCTTGGCCACTTGGTACTCTCCAATGGTCCACTAGGCACTAGGACATTGCAACCTTGGGTGGTTGGGTACCATGACCCATGGGAGGTGAAATCACCTCACCTCCCCATTGGAGCATTTGAAACCCATAGGACACCCATGATTCCTCCTTTTGCCACCTCCACACCTTTAACCAACCAGCCAGAGCCAACTCACCTCCTCCCTACCCATGACTCTTGAGATGAGCCACTAGCCCATCCCCATCCGATCAAGATGAAGGGGAGGACACCTCATTTCCACTCAAACACACACAAAATCATTCCTGAGCCTAGCTACCCAAGAGATAGAGCCATTCTAAGCTCAAGCTCATTCTCGATCAAAAATGCCATTCCTCATCCCAAAATAGACACTCCCATTTTGACCTAACTTCCCATTTCTCCATCAAACTCAAATTAACTTTGCACACCTTCCCAGGCCTCATGGAAAAGCAAATCATCTAAGCTTCTCGAGCACCAGAGGTGGGACTTGATCAAAGCTGAGCTCCAAATCTTTAGTTCATGGCCTTCGAAAACATCGAGGTGATCCAATTGCTCAATAGGGCTTCATCTCCACTAGATGAAGCTTCCTCAATCATTGACTTGAGCTCGAGGTATGCTTCCAAAATGATCCTTAGGAAAAAATGGGTTGGAGCATTTTGAAGAAAACTTGCATCTTGTGATCTTGACCATTGGATCCCCTCAATCGATGTTGTGAAGGTGGGATCCTTTTGGAGTTGATCTCGGGGTAGCTTGGATCAAGTGAATAATGTGACTCCATTCTCCCTCACTTGCATGATGTTAGATCACGCCCATTTGCATGATTGGAATGGGTGATCATGATTAGATCCACTAGATCAATCGATTTAATCCTTAAGCTATGGGATTAATCATAGCCGATCTTAGATTGAATGGTGGACAGAGAAAGTCACCCTCGCACATAGGCGAGTCGGATAAGTTTTAAGTAGCCAATCTCTTCATGCATGGAAAGCATGTGCATGACACCATAGGATTAGGCTTTAATTATGCTTAATTAATCATTTTAATGGTGAAACTTCTAAAATCATAAAAATCATAGAAATAAAAAATACAAATAAATACTCATTTTAAAGGTATTTAGAATATAATTAATTAAAATGATCTTAACTAATTTTGAACATTAATTAAGGTTTAATTAAGTTTAATTAAAATTTACTAGCTTAATTATCCTTAATTACTTGAGCAATTAATCCCAAATTTTGTGGGTTAATTTAATGGGATGACCTCTGCCTCTATTTTCTTGGGATTTATTGCTCACTTAATTAAGATAATTGACAAATTAAACCTTAACTACTCTTTTAAGTTAATTAATTAATTAATCTCATGAATAGTAACAAATTAGTTAATTAAGTTTATTAATCATTGTTCACAGTAAGTGAACTAAGGAATAGGGTTGGGACCCTTTCCCTAAGTTCATTTCACCCTTTTTTAAAATTTAATTAAGATTTAACTAATTAATTAAATCACTTAATCAAATTGAAATCATAATCACATCGGACCTTAATTAATTAAATCATGGGGTAGATCTTTTTGGTGTTTAATAACCTAAAGGAGTTTAATGAAATTATGGTTAGTCACATTTATGGGAAAACCATAAGAGTAATTAATTAAGTCACTTAATCTAATTAAAATATTAATCATGAGCCAATTGCATTAGGCCCTTTTATTTCCTAGGATCATTGCAAGTTTATTTTCCATGCATATCATGTTGGCTCATAATTATTTAGTTAATTACTTTAAGTGACATAGGTAAGGGTAATTAATTCATCTAATTAAGGTTCAACTTAATTAACCCATAAAATCAACTTAATTACATTTCCTTAAATTAAATCAAATCACTAATGTGGGAATGGGTTTAAAACAACAAGTGATGATTTCTCTTCTCTCTTTAAATCAAATCAAATCCAAAACTTAATTAATAAAGAAGCTTTGATTTGCTTTAAATAATCTTATTTGATTTGATTGTCCTTAAGAACTAGTTTGGTTGAATGAATCACATGCTTATATTTGATTGTCCTCTTTCCAATCATGTTAAATTTGGTATGTCATTTGAATTCATGCATCCATCTTTTCAAAATAAAGTAAAATAAAATGGATTTCCTTTATGTAAGCTTGCATGTGTTGATTTAATTTAATATATGTGTTATTATCACTATTAAATCCAAATGTATTTTTCAAAAGCTTATAAATGAATAATAATATGTGTTATGATGCTAGTTATAAATACATAAGAAATGCATGTGCTTATAGCTTAAGTGTATGAATGTTGAGTTCTCTTTCCTCTATTCATGTGTCGATTTATAAGATTGAATGGTAATGGGTATATAGTCATCATGGAACCCAGGGCTTAGCCCCAAGAGGTCATTTGATTACCTCACTTCTTGGTTTAACAATGGCACGTACCCATTTGATTTCTTCTTAAGGATTTTCAACAAGAGATATTGGATAGTGCTTTAATTCATATATATAAATGATTCAATCAAAAAAATACAATCTTTGCATGGTTTTCTTTCCCTCATTTATGTATACATCCATGTGTGTCCAAGAAAAGTAAGTATATAGACATCCCAGAATGAGGCTTTAGTTAGCCCCAAGGAGGTCATTTGATTAGCTCACTGGTTTAATAATGACATGTACTTGATATCTTTGTACATGTATATCTATATGTGGTTAGTGAATGAAATCCCATTTTACATTAAAATTGCATGCATTCATAATTGACTAAGTGGTTGAATTAATTAACCATATGATTTGGAGCTTACTTCTTGTTCTTGTATTCAAATTTACATATGTTTGAATGCAAATAAGTAGTATACATCCCAAGAATAATGAGGCTTTAGCTTGCTCCAAGGAGATCATTTGATTACCTCACTTCCTAGTTTAACCATGCACTATTTAATTTCATTCTTATGTCATTTTTATATAAGTATTTGGATAAAGTTTTAAATTAATATGTTTAAATAGTTCAATCAAATATATATAAATTCTAAACATGCACATACATTCATCATTTAAGTGTGCTATAATATGTAGCATGTATAGATACACTTAGGATTAAATCATATGCATGTTACATGTGTTGGAAAGGAGTGATTTAATATATGTCATGTGATAATAATTCAATTAAATTAATCTTAAGATGCCTTTCATTTTGAATATGATTATTTAAAGTGAACCTAAACTAAGGATTAATTAAATCATTTAGTAAGTCATTCACTAAAGAGAACTAAATAAAATTAATATAGTTTAGAAAGTGACTTAAACTAGGGATGAAAGAGGGCAATCCTCTTTTCCTCTCTTTATAACACTTAGTTGCTAAGTGTAATCAAATGAAAAAACACACAAATTAAAATTCTCAAATCAATTAAACTACTTCATGTGAAATCAACCTTTCATGTTAAATCAAATCCTTCTACACTTAAGAAATACAACACTAATTCCTAACAAGACTTACCACACAAGCCTTAATTCACACATTTGAATTAAGTCACCACTTCTAGTTCTAAGTTAGGACGGTGTATGCTGTGATGTATGTTTTGTTTTATGATGTATTATTTTAGATTGGATGTTAGGGTGTATGCTTCGTAGACTAAATGATAGGCCAATATTAACCTAATCATATTTTTTGCAAGGGATTATGCTTAAAGGATACTTAAAAATAAATGTGAATGATCTTTTTGCAAATTGCTTAAATCCTTAAGCATAATCCAAGTTAGGACAGGTGAGCTTAGTTACCCATGTGTAGGGTGCTAAGTCCAAATTATAAATACAACTGCTTGGGATTATATTTATATTTAGCTAACCTCTATTTTGTAGGTGTAGTTAGATTTACTTTCCCCATACAAATGTAATTTTTGCAATATGATTTAGGAATAGTGATGTGAGGGATTAGGATGAGCATTAGACAAAAGGCTTTGTCCTAGAGTGCCCTGTGATGCCTTTGAAGCAAGCACCATCCAAATGAAAGAAGGAACCAAATAGGAAATGGAGATATGAAGAAAGAAGACCCCCATAACATTTAATACAATTATAATTATTCTTTCATATTCCATGTTGTGTAAGGGTAGAGCTCGGCTACCCTAAACCTTAAACCCTAAACCACAAACCCACCCTAAACTAATCCTAAACCAAAAAACACTAAACTTTAAAGCCTAAACCCTAAACCTTAAACCCTATAATAAAAACTAACCCTAAACCCTATGCTAACCCTAAACCTTAAACCCTAAACCCTAAAGCCTAAACACTAAACCCTAAACCCTAAACCCTAAACCCTAAACCCAAAACCCTAAAAACCTAAAAACCTAAAAATCTAAACCTAAATTAAATAAAACCTAAAAATAACATAAAATAATTAAATAAAATAAAAAACTAAACTAAAACCTAAACTTAAACAAAAAAAAACAAAATAAACTAATAAAAATAAATTAAAATAAAATAAATGAAAACATAAACTAAATTAAAAAAATAAAATAAACCTAAAAATAAAAAACCTAAAAAGTAAACTAAATATACAAAAGTATAAATGTTGAATCTGAATTTGTTCTCTATTAGAAAAAAATTGCAAAAACCCTAAACACTGAACTAAAACTTGAAACTTAAACCTATAACCTAAACCCTAAACCCTAAACCCTAAAAACCCTAAACCCTAAACCCTAAACCATAGACCATAAACCCTAAATCCTAAATCCATAAACCCTAAACCTTAAACCCTAAACCCTAAACTTTAAACCTTAAACCCTAAATCCAAAAAAAAAACTAAAAATTCTAAGTCCTAAACCCCAAACCCTAAACCCTACACCCTAAACCGTAAACCCTAAATCATAAACTAACCCTAAACCCTAAACCCTGCAAAGCTAAAAACCTAAACCTAAACTAAATAAAGCCTAAAAATAAAATATATAAAAAATTTAAACCAAAATAACATAAAAACATAAACTAAAATCTAAACCTAAACCTAAATCTAAACATAAAAAAGAAAAAATTAAAATTAAACTAAACTAAAATAAATTAAAAAAAAACCCAAACTAAACTAAAAAAAATAAAAAACCTAAATAAAATGAAAAGTAAACATAAAGTAAAAATAAAATAAACTTAAAATAAAATAAAATAAAATAAAAACCTAAACCTAAAAAACCTAAAATAATAAAATAAACCTAAACCTAAACTAAAATTAAACTAAAATAAATAAAACCAAACCTAAACCAAAATAAATTAAATCTAAACCTAAACTAAATAAAATATAATAAACTAAAATAAACCTAAACCTAAACTATAAATAAAACCTAAAATAAACCTAAAATAAGAACCTAAACCTAAACCTAAAGAAAAAAAACCTAAACCTAAACCTAAAAATAAAATAAACCTAAACCAAAAAATAAAATAAAAACATAAACCTAAACCAAAAAATAAAAAGAAAACCTAAACCAAAAAAAGAAAAAAAAACTCAACTAAAAAATAAACATAAATCTAAACCTAAACCTAAAAAATAAACTAAAATAAAAAACCTAAACTAAAATAAATAAACTAAATTAAATAAAATAAAAAATAAATATAAATAAAATAAAATAAAATAATTAAAAATAAAATAAATAAACAAAGAAAATAATATGAATTTGTTCTCTATTTAAAAAATAAAAAATCAAAAAAATCCTAAACTAAACCTAAACTAACTCTAAAAAAACTAAACTAAAACCCTAAACCCTAAACTCTAAACCCTAAACCCTAAACCATAAAACCAAAACCCAAAAACCTAAACCCTAAATCGTAAACCCTAAATAAATAAATAAAAAGAATAAACCCTAAACCCTAAACTCCAAACCCCAAACCCTTAACCCTTCACCTTAAACCCTAAACTAACCCTAAAAAGCTAAAACTAAAATCTATACTAAACAAAACCTTTAAAAAATTTAAAAATTTAATCTAAAAGAAAATAATATATATAATAAAATAAAACATAAACTAAAACCTAAACCTACCTAAACTTAAACATAACCCTAAAAGAAAATAAAATAAAAAATAAAAACAAAATAAAAGAAAATAAATAAAACCATAACTAAACTAAAAAAATATAAAAAACTTAAATAAAAAGACTAAACCTAAAATAATAATAAAAAAAAAAACAAATAAAATAAAATAAATTAAACTAAATAAAAAACCTAAACTTAAATAATAAACCTAAAATAAAACCTAAACCAAAAAAAAAAACCAAAAAACCTAAAATAAAATAAATAAACCTAAACCTAATCTAAAATCAACTAAACTGAAATAAATAAAACCTAAACCTAAACGTAAAATAAACAAAACCAAAACCTAAACCTAAACTAAATAAAATGAAATTAACTAAAAAAAACCTAAACCTGAACTAAAAAATAAAACCTAAAAATAAACATAAATTAAAAACCTAAGACTTAAACCTAAAAAAATAAAATGAAAACCTAAACCTAAACCTAAAATAAACAAAATCAAACCTAAAAAAATAAAAAAATAAAATAAAACTAAACTAAAACATAAACCAAAAAAAAACCTAAACCTAAAAACTAAACTAAAATAAAAAACCTAAACTAAAATAAATAAACTAAATTAAATAAAATTAAAAATAAACCTAAATTAAAGTAAAAAAAATAAAATAAACTAAAATAATAAAAAAATAAACTAAATAAACTTATACTTACAAGTTTACCTAATTTTAAAAAAGAACACTAACCCTAAACCTATAACCCTATACCCTAAATCCTAAATCCGAAAACCCTAAACCCTAAACCGTTAAACCCTAAACCCTAAACACAAAAACCTACAACGCTAAATCATAAACCCTAAACACCAAACCCTAAACCCTACAACTTAAACCCTAAACCCCAAACCCTAATCCTTGAACACCAAAAACCTAAAAACCTAAACCTAAACTAAATAAAACCTAAATATTTTAAAAAATAAAAAAAACCTATAGCTAAATAAATTTAAAAAATATAATCAATAAAAACCTAAACTAAAAAATAAACCTAAACCTAAACCTAAACTTAAAATTAAACCTTAAAAAAAGAAAATAAAACATAAAAACTAAACTAAAATAAAATAAATAAAAACCTAAACTAAACTAAAAAATAAAATAAACCTAAAATTAAAAAACCAAAATAAAAAAACAAAAAAATAAAATAAAATAAACCTAAAATGAAATAAAATAAAAACTAAATAAAAACCTAAACCTAAAAAATAAACCTAAAAAAAATAAAAATAAAACCAAAACCTTAAAATAAAAAATACTTAAACCTAAATTAAACAAAATAAAAAACCCTAAACCTAAACTAAAATAAATAAAACCTAAACCTAAACCTAAAATAAACTAAACTTAAAAGAAACATAAACTAAAATAAATAACCCTAAATTAAATAAATTAAACTAACTAAAAATAAAAAATAAACATAAATAAAAATTAAAATAAAATAAACTAAACTAAATAAAAAAATACATTAAATAAACTAAATAACCCAAAACCATAAATTATTAACATAAACTAAAAAAACCCTAAAAAAAAAATAAAATAAATAAAACTTAAACCTACAAGTTTACTTAATTTAAAATAAACCTAAACTAAAACCTAACCTAAAACCTAAAATACTAAACTAAACCCTAACAAAATAAAAAAATTAAAAAAGAATAAAGATAAAGTTAATAAAAAAAACTCTAATCCTAAAAGTAACCCTAAACTTAAACCCTAAAACCTACAACCCTAATCCCTAAACCTTAAACCCCAAAAGAAAAACCCTAAACCCTAAACCCTAAATCTTAAACCCTAAACCCTAAAACTAAAAACTCTAAACCCTAAAGCCTAAACACTAAACCATAAACCCTAAACCCTAAACCCTAAACCTTAAACCTAAACCCTAAATCCTAAACTCTAAACCCTAAAAACATAAAAACCTAAACCTAAACTAAATAAAACCTAAAAATACAATAAATTAAAATAGCCTATGGAATCAATGAGGTTACTACTGTGGTGGAGCAGAGAGATATATGATGGTGGATCGAGCTACTAAAAATGGGAATTGGAGAATCTTTATGTGTTACTTGGTTGATGAAAACTAAAGAAGAAATGTTGAATCATAATTTGCTCTTTATTAGGAAAAAAACAAAAACCCTAAACCCTAAACTAAAACATGAACCCTAAACCCTAAGAATAAAAAAATAAAAAATAAAAAAAACACTAACCCTAATCCCTAAACCCTAAAACTAACCTTAAATCCTAAACCCTAAAACTAACCCTAAACCCTAAATATTTAACCCTAAGCCCTAAACCTTTAATCCTAAAACCCTAAACCATAAACCTTAAACCTTAAATCCTAAACCTTAAACACTAAACCCTAAACCCTAAACCCTAAACCCTAAAAACCTACAACAGCTCCTCTCTCGATCTGGCGACTTTTTTCCCCTGTGGATTGTTTCTGTATTTGGCCACTTCTCTGACGCTTCTCACTGAGCACGTTGCTCCTCCGTGACATCCTTGATTAGAGCAATGGTGAGGCTCGTCTCTGTGAATCTCCGCCTCTCTCGATGCGCCGGCACCGACTTTGCTCTTTGACTTTATAGGTTTTCTGGATTCGATTGCACCTGTTAATGTAACTACTGTTAAATCATTCAAAGATGCTTTATCTAGTTAGATCCCTAGCTCGAATGCTTCAGTTAATCACATTTCAACTTATCGTGGATTGCAGAATGTGTTCGATCAGATGTTGAGAAACTGCTAAGCCCTTAGAGTTCGCTTTGGTGGGTAAATTCTCCCTTAGATGCCCAACTCTTGATAACATTCACACTTTCTTTCATAGTTTAAAATTAACTAGTTCTTTCTCTATCGGGCTGATCGATCCCCATCACATTCTCATTCAACTTTCTAATGATTTAGATTACTCTTGGGTTTTCGCTCATCGTTCTTATTTTGTGCATAATTGTCAAATGCGGCTACTAAAATGGTCGCCCCTATTTGATGTCAAAGAAGAATCTCCCATTGTCCCTCTTTGGCTTGCTTTTCCTAACATGCGAATACATTATGTCACTCATCAAGTTTTGTTTGCTGTTAGTGGCCTTTTTGGTAGACCTCTCCAAATAGATCAAGAAATGGCCACTAGATCTAGGCCATCTGTCGCCGTATTCGTTGAGATAGACATCACAAAAAATATCCCAAAGAGGTTTGGATTGGCTCAAAAATTTGGATATAGTCAAAAGTCAAATTCAAAATTTTCTTTTCACTCACCGAAGATTCACGGACACGATCACTCAGATTGCTTTGTGCTTCATCCTAATCTCAGGAAAAAATTACCACAGAATATGACTACCATTAATGGAACTGGGAAAACCAATACTCTAGCATATGTGCCTAAAGATACTCAAAAAGAACCTCTCCTACCTACACCTCCTACTGATCTATCTAGTGGAAAACAATCTGACCTTGGTACTAAAACAACTAATGAGGGGTGTGATGTTACCAATGGCAAATTTAACTTCACCCCGCTTGTAATCCGGTTTTCCCAATGATAGCTCTTTGCTTCACTTAAATCCTACAAAATCTGAATGGTAGCCTCATATTGGACACCCAATTAAACAATTTGAATGGGAATCATATAATGGACCAAATCAATATGACCCTATGGTTTTGAACATATTGAGAAAGATATTTGTATTACAAATGGTGCCACAACTTCCACATCTATTTCCCTTCGAGTGATATCAATTGATCCCAATTTCATACTTATCCGATAAGAAGGTGAAATCCTCTTCTAAATCATTGATAGATTCTTCTATTATTCGGAACCCATAAAATCAATCTCTTTCTCGATGGAGATAATTTGGACTCGAGAGACCCTTTCAAATTGTTAAAACAAAAACCCTTCAAAGAAAAATTTTCTAATAATAACCTCTCTAGAATCACTCGCTTCTTCTTCCACCCCACACAAGTAATGTGCCATCATTTCTCCTCTCTTCCTTTCTCTTTTTTACTTTTCCCTTTTGGTTGTCCCTTATGATTAATTTTCTTATTTGGAATATCCTTGTGGGTCTCTTCCTATCCGTAATCGTGTTAGGAGTCTTTGTCGTGTTCATAATATCAAGTTACTTGTTCTTATTGAACCTTTCATTAATTCTTCTAAGATTACTTTTGTCGCTAGATCCCTGGTTTTCATAATTTCTTCTTCAATCTTAATAATAAAATTTGGTGCTTTTGGCACAACCATCACCATTTCCATCATTGATAATCTTGACCAATTGGTTAATGTCAAAATCTCCTTAGGTGACTTATCAGCTTTTGGCTATTTTATCTATGCCTCTTGTAATAAAGCTGGTAGGAACATCCTTTGGAATCACTTATGCACCTTCGCCTCCTCGGCTAACCTTCCCTGGTTGGTTGGAGGTGATTTCAATACTATCATAGCTAGTTCGAAGGGGAGGATGTTCTCCTAACCTTCATTCCATGGAGGACTTCTCAAATATGACCCTTGATTGCAACTGACATTGGTTTCATTGGGTCTAACTTCACGTGGCACAACTCTAGGCTTTGGCAAAGATCTTGATAGACCATTTTAATTCTCCTTGGATCAATCAATGGTACCATTGTTGAGCATTTGAGCGTAACTTTGTTCATGCTCCTCTTGATTTCCTTCAAAATCCCCAAACCCGCCTACTCTCCTTTCAGATTTCAAAACATGTGGACCCAACATAGTGACTTCACCAATGTCGCTATCACTAATGGATGGCCCTATTTTCCGGATAATTTTGATAAAGGTATGACTCATCTTTTCTTAAGCTCAAAAGACTTAAACAAAATCTAATTGGTGGAACAAACACATTTTAAAATCTTTCACAAATCTTAAAGCTATGGAACAAGAGGTTTGTTCTCTTGAAGATGCTATCTCACGATCCCAGAAACTTGAGGAGTTGAACATTGCCAAGAATAACTTGCTTAATTATCAAAACATGGAAGAAACCTATTACGCCAAAAAAGCCGAAGCAAACATATTGTGATGACGTAAACACCGTGTATTTTCATGCCATTTATAATAAACTAAAGCCTTAAACTTGATTAAGAAAATTAAGAACTCTAATGGTGAATGGATATAACAATGATATTAAGGATTTTGTCATTCATCATTTCCAAACTTCATTAAATTCTAAGTCGCTTTGGATACTTTATCAAACACCCATCTTATCCTTCTATGATTAACAGTGAGGATAATCATTTACTCACTATGTGTCCTTCCAAGAGGAGATTAGTAATACTCTTAAGAACATGAACACTCATTCCTCGATGGCTATACACCCACTTCTTTTCAAAGATTGGCCATTTATTAATATCGATTTAGTTAATGTTATTGATTTCTTTGATGGCAATCCCATTCCCAAATACTTTTCAAGCACTTCTATTGTCCTTATTCCAAAACTAACAATCTCAAACTTGGGGCATTTTAGACCGATTAGTCTTTGCACCTTTTTCAAAAAACTCATTGCTAAATTAATAAATAATAGTTTATCCCTTTGATTCATAAAATCATCTCCCAATCAAACTAGTTTTGTTAAACATAGAACAATATCGGATAATATTCTTCTGCTCAAGAAATGGTTCATGACATTGATATCAATTCTAGGAGGCAACATCTTATTCAAACTGGACATCGCTAAAGCCTTTGATCTCTCATGGATTTCTCTTCAAATCCTAAATTTGTTTGGTTTTCTAATAGTTTTATCGGATTATAAAAGATGTATCAAATGTCGGTTTTCTATCATGAATGGTGAGTCCATAGGTTTCTTTCCTTCTAGCCATGGAGGCAAGGTGACCCACTATCACCTTCTCTTTTATCATGGCTATTGAATACCTATCAAGGAGCCTAATGATCTTTTCGCTAATAAGCCTAATATGTCTTTTAAAACTCATGGAGGTTTCCTATTTCTCATCTTGCGATGATTATCTTAAAACTTCCATTCAACATGTTAAAACCATCAAGAACCTTCTAAATGATTTTAGTAAAGTTAGTGGTCTTTTTCTTAATAAAGGAAAATACTGTTTTATTCCTTCAACTAAGATTCCTCCTAATAGACTTAACCAAATATCCAAAATTACTAATTTTAAGCAAAATCAACTCCCTCTTAATTACCTTGAGCTCCGCTTTTCAAAGGCCAAAAAGATCTCACACCTTTTGATGATCTAATTCAAAATTTCTAACAAAATTTCGGTTTGGGAATTTCATTTACTCTTTCTGGTAGTTTACCTTGATCAAGAGCACTCTAAATTCCATGCCTATATACCTTCTTCAAACCATTGTGCTACCAACTCTACCATAAATATAATTGAGCATCTCTTAACAAATTCTTGGGAACCTATATCCTCTAAAAGAATGTAATGGTCATCCATCTAATAGTTGTGGTACTCTTGAAGAGGGAGGTGGGATGTAAATCCATCAAAGAAGTTATCCATGCCTTCCTACAAACTTTGGTGGAACTTTAGAGCAAAAAATAGTCTTAATTTCATGACTTCTAAATATTGCTGGTAAACATCCTCTCATTTGTCCCTTTAAATCGGGTGATTCTCCGTGGTGGAGAAGACTTTGTTCCTAAATGGGATGCAATCCTTAATTTTTTGGGGCATAAACTCGCAATTCTTTTTTGGCAAGACAACGGAGTGGTGGATCCATTGATGACTACACTCACCCACTCCGCTATTAGTTATTCTCGCAAAACCACATGTGGAACACTAGTAAGATCGATTCTATTCCTTCCACTTTCTTAAATATGATTACTAGTATTCCTATCACTCCTAACAATCATGATCGATTATCTTTAAGTTATCTCATAATGGGGATTTCAACCTTAAAATGTGTGATTCACACTAAAGACAATCGATTCTTCTATTGTGTTCTCCAAAATTTGGAATAGCAATATCCCTCTTCTTACTCTATTCTTACTTGTATCCTAAAAAACTTTATTCCTCTGATCTTTATTGAGGTAAAGGGTTTTATTTACCCTCTAAATGTCAATGTTGTTCTATTGAGAATGTTAACCATGTTTTTGTTAATGGGACTATTGCCTCTAAAATTTGGATTTGGTATGACAATCTATTCAACAATTTTAATTGTTCTTTTACTTTATATCAACTTCGAAGTTTACTTTGACAATGCAATTAAAGGTCATATTGAAATCATAATCGCCATTACTCTTATTTGGTTCATATGGATGGACCAAATGACGCTAAACATCGTGGGATTCATATGAATCACATGAGGATTATTGCTAGAACTAAAACAAAATTTGTGACTTGTTTAAAGCCAATTTAATCCATCACAAGCATTTTAAATGTAGCTAATAAACTGCCTCAACCTTCCGACTAGTCTTACTATCAAATGATAGAATGGTTTTGGAAAACCTCTTGATCATATTATTAAAATTAATACCGATGGCTCTGTCTCATAATGGCTCAGTTGTGGAGGCATTTTCGTGGATGGGTATGTTCATGTGCATTTGCTTATCCCCTTATTTCCAAAGATCTTTATACCCAGCTTATGGACCCACAAAGCTCTAGAAATTTGTCTTCAAAATGTCTCAATATTTGGATGAGGTGGACGCTTTCTACCGATTGACCTTTTGACTTCTACCAATATGAGCAACGCTTGTTTGTACTACCTCAAGCAAACTAGGGCTCTTCTCTCAATAATTTTACCATCACTTATGATGGAAGGTAACTCTTGTCGATTACCTTGCTGGGTGAGATTATACAAGATCATCCTCTTTAATCAATTTACATTACCCAAATACTGCATGGTCAGTTAACTTGGACAATTTGGCTTACCTTAATCTAACTCTCCTCTTCGCCACTCTTTTGGTTTTATGTTCCTTGTGTTCTAACTCTCCTGACATTTTTCTTTTACTTTGAGTTATTTCATTTTTTGTGGAAGAGGACATTTGGTTTTTTTATACTTATCATCCTCGATGTTGTTTTTATCGAACTGACCCCATTCATCAATTCTTTCAACAAGGATTCTTTGGTGAGATCTGCTATGGGTGCTTTCTTCCTTTCTTCCTCCTAATCGATGTTCTTTGTGCTTTCTCATTATGACCTTCTACCCTTAATGGCTTTATGTTGCAATGATTGCTCTAATGGAGTGACTCTCCTGATTTATTATTTCCTATTGTCGCCATTTCATGTGAATCATATCTAAAGTCTTTATTTATATTGTAATCCTGCATCTATTGGGTCCTTACACTTGGATTGGAGTGCCATTTCTATTCTTACTATAGTCCGATGTTACCTATTGTCGCTTTAAGACTTTGGATGTTTGTGATTTGGTTTATCGATTAGCTATTTCGACCTTTAATCGCTATAATATCCCTTTTTAGTTTTGTGCTGATCACTGCCTTATCAATGCTCTCTACTGATCATAAACTATGGTTGGTATCCTCAATGATCTTATTTTGGCAAGTGGTATTTCTCGGATTGTAATAATAGGGATAGTTTCGCTATTATGAATGTTCCTTATGTGGTAGTTTTTTAGGTTGATTTGGTTGAGGCTTTCCCAATCTTGCTTCTCTTTTGTTTTTTACGCAAGCTTGGATTTTCTCAATGGATCATTATCTGCATTTGTTGTGATTAATAATTTTGATTCACGATTTTTGGTTTATTTTCCTTGTCCGAAGATAACATCTGATTGTTGTTTGTCCTGTGGTCTTCCATTTGTTATGTAAACATGCTTTTTTTAAATATCCTTTAAATATCCTATGGAACATCAATTTTATCTTATAAGCATAATGGGATTATTGGCAATTATTGGTTATTATTGTCACTATCCTCGTTAGATTATGGTGATTAAGCACCTATCGACCATTTAATGTATTTTTGGGTGGGTGCTATTCATTATCTATCCTTCCATTTTATATATATTTGGCCTCTTGGCCGCCTTGTTGGTCTTATATGTTATTGTTATGATCATTGCTTGTTCTAGTTTACCTTCAAGATGACTATTGCTTGGTGGACTTTGCTTTGAACCCCTTGGTCTTTAGCTTATCATCACTAATGTGATCTATCATAGCCGCTTATTTCATTCTCTCTCAAACTATTTGCTCTATTTATATTGGATGAGGCATTATGACATGCTAGTCGCTTTTGTTTTGATTATTTCATGTCCCAAATTGCTTATACCGCCACCATGTTGGCTCTTTCGCAAGATTTCTCGCTCAAAGAAACATTTAATGCTCTTGATGCTCCTGATGGTGATGGTTTTGAGATTTGTTTCATTGTCTTCAAGATATCGCTTTATGGCCTATCTACCTCTCGATTAGGTTTTATGGCCAATCTATAGTCCTATCTCAATGTTGCGCCTTTCATTGTTGTCCCTTGGCTATTTTTTCTTTTGGTTATCCATTGTCCTATCTTTTTTGCTTCTATTTTACATTGTTGATTACTTGTTTTATCTAGTTGGCTTTCCTATGTCTTTTTACTTGGGTCATTGCTCATCTCTAATCATTGTAATTGCAGTGTCTCTATTCCTATCTATTGGTTTGTGCGCTTTTTAAACACTAATGAGTGGTGTTATAAGTTCCTTTTGTTGTCTTGTTCTACATCTCTTATGGATTATCTCAATTTTGACCGATGTTGCCATGAGTCTATTTCTAAATGTCCTGTTGTTAGTTTTGGTCCTTTTTTCGTGTTGAGCTATCTACAATTGTTTTCTCCAACTATGGACATATTGTTTCCTAAAGTTTCAATTATATATCTTATGATGGGAAGGTTAACTATAAGATCATTGACTGATTAAGATCGCAAAGAAGTTATCTCATCCGCTATTTTTGGTGGCGTTTATATGCTTTTCACTTGGATAGGATGCTAGACTAATTCCCAATGTTTATATCCTCATGTCGATGACTATATTGAATCTTTCTTGAATGAGACAACTTTCCATTTAGCTCTTCAGAATTACCTCTATTTTAGATATGATTGTGTTTAGATTCGTAATAAAGTTCATAAGACTATCAACAACTGGTGTTACCTCCTCACAGTTTGTTGGCTATGATGGTCGTGATGTTTTCACCCCTTTGGTATGGTAGTAGCTCATGATGTAACCTTCTAATGAAGTTTGATGCTCAATTTTTGCATGCCTAATTTGGTGTGTGATTGAGCAGCCTTCTTTATCAACTTTCCTTATTATCTTCGCTTTTATTGTTTTCATTTATCTCTATTTGTATTTTTACCCTGCTTCTCTCTCCTTCTAGTGTCACTTTGGTGTGATTCTCCCTTGTTCTCTTGTTTGTTTCCATATTACCAAGCTCTTTACAACCATCGAGCATTGGCCTAATCTTCCTTTCGATTATTATGTTACCATATTGTATCTTTTGATTGCTTTAATGTTTGTCTTTTGGATGTACTTATGGGGATTTACTCCTTAGTGATTGTATTTTCGAGATTCAGATCCCTTTATCTTGTAACCCTTAATAAAATACCCCTAATGGGGTTTCAAAACCCTAAACTCTAAGCCCTAAACCTTAACCCTAAACCCTAAAACACTAAACCCTAATCCCCAAACTGTAAACCCTAAAAACTTAAAAAACCTAGACCTAAACTAAATAAAACCTAATAATAATATAAATAAAAAAAATCTAAAACTAAATAAAATAAAAAACAAAATAAAATAAAAACCTAAACTAAAACCTAAACCAAAACCTAAAAATAAAATAAAATAAAAATAAAAATAAACTATAATAAAATAAATAAAAAGTTAAACTAAACTAAAAAAATAAAACAAACCATGAAATAAAAAACATTAATAATGTACAAACTAAATGTAAAATAAAAGTAAAATAAACATAAAATAAGATAAAATAAAAACCTAAACCTAAAACATAAACCTAAAAATAAAACATAAAACCCTAAACTAAAAAAAACTAAACCTAAAATAAAAATATAATAAATAAAATAAAATAAACCAAAACCTAAACAAAAATAAACTAAACTAAAATAAAACCTAAACCTAAACCTAAACCTAAACCTAAAATAAACTAAACCTAAACCTAAACTAAACAAAATAAAATAAATTAAAAATAAACCTAAACCTAAACTAAAAAAATAACCTAAAGAGAAAAAAATAAAATATAAACCTAAACCTAAACCTAAAAGTCAAAAATATAACCTAAACCTAAAAGATAAAATAAAAATAAAACTCAACTAAAAATTAAACCTAAACCTAAACCTAAAAGATAAAGTAAAATAAAAACTCTAAACTAAAAATAAATGAATAAACAATAAATAAACTAGCCTAAATAAAAATAAACATAAATAAAAAA
Organism: Cymbidium sinense; assembly: GCA_021442155.1. Taxonomy (NCBI): domain Eukaryota; kingdom Viridiplantae; phylum Streptophyta; class Magnoliopsida; order Asparagales; family Orchidaceae; genus Cymbidium; species Cymbidium sinense. The sequence goes on from JAKCPB010001288.1 coordinate 74,855, forward strand.
TAAAAATAAAAATAAACTAAAATAAATAAAAATAAATTTAATAAACTAAATAAACATAACCTACTAGTTTACTTAATTTAAAAAAATAAAAAAAAACTAAACCATAAATATTAAACCTTAAACCTTAAATCCTAAACATACAATATTAAACCTACAACCCTAAACCCTAAACCCTAAAAAACCCAAAACCCAAAACACTAAACCTTAAACCTTAATCCGTAAACCTAAACTCTAAACCCTAAACCCTAAACCCTAAACCACGAATTTTATTTTATGAAAGTTAATCTTAAAGAAGTCAAGAGGTTGAGAATACAAAGTTGGTGCTACCCATGTTGGTCTTATTGCACCTATTGATGGTGGTTCTGTGTAGCATTGGTTTGGATCCTTCAAAGTCTTTCTGTTAAAATTATCACCTTGAGCATTAAAAAAGGTGATAAGGTGGGATCTTTAGGTTGCTCTCCTCTTGGGACTATGCCATTCTCTTATGGCTAATTGTCCTAATGATGATGGTTTAGTGTTCAATTCTAAGTAGTTGACCACTAAAGATGATGTCATCGAGAAGTTTTGCCTTTAAATGATGAACTTCTCTCAATGGCCCTCTCTCTTATCCCACCTGCAAAGATCCCACATGTTCATCAACGCACAAGAATGTCCTCACCATCATGATTTCCAATGATTACACCCACTCGAGATGGTTAAGGAGTATTTGAAAATCCTACTAAATTTGATGTGGTCAATGCTTCTGCTACTCTTATAAATTCCGCTAAATGGAAGAGAAGAAGGAAGAGCAAAGCACTGATGACATCGGTTTTGCTTGTTCAACAAAGCTGTTGTCCTTCTATAAAATTTTATTATTTCTGAGTTAAATCAATTTTGAAATACTATTGTTATGAATAATTACATTTTATTTTATCATATTTTATTAGTAGGATAATGTCTTATTTGATTTGGTAATTTCTGTATGAATCATTTGGTTTAAAAATAAAACCTAAACTCTAAACCCTAAGCCTTAATAGTAAACCATAAACCCTAAACACAAAACCCTAAACCTAAACCTAAAGTAACTAAATAAATTAAAAAAAAAAACCTAGACCCTAAAACCTAATAAACCTAAGCCTAAACCCTAAGAATGGGCAGAACCTTGATAGTAGGAACATCACCAACCAGCTCGCCTAGATCTAGTGGAGGCGACCTAATCGTTGTTGGTGGGGATCTAGGTGCTAGTGGATATGGAGGTGGTGGTAAAGCAATGGTTATGAGGTGGGAGGAGCAACTGAGGTTACAAAATGGTGGTGGTAAGAGATCTATGATGGTGGGTACCTCTAGAGAGGCATTAATTTCTCATAACTAGAGAAACTAAAGAAAAACCGACACCGCTTTAAACTATCTTTATAAGAGATGGTTAAATTACTTTTGATTTGTTTCATACTCATTTTATATATGTCATTATTTGTGTCTTAGAAAACTTGGTGTGTTACTTGGTTGATGAAATCGAGAAGAAAAATGTTGAATTCGAATATGTTTTCTATTAAAAAAACCAAAATCCTTAAACCCTGAACCAAAACATAAACCCTAAACACTAAACCCTAAACCCTAAAAATAAAAAAATAAAAAAAACCCTAACCTTAAGCCCTAAAACTAAATCTAAACCCTAAACCCTAAACCTACAACCCTAAACCAAATCCTAAATCCTAAAACCCTAAACCTAACCATAAACCCTAAACCAAAACCCTAAACCATAAAATAAACCTAAACCTAAACCTAAAACCTTAAACCTAAACCCTAAAAAAAGAATAAATAAAACCCTTGACCATACCTAAACCCTAAACCCTAAACTATAGTAGCTAGTGGTTTTGAAATGAGAAATAAGAATGGCTTATAATTATGTCTTTAAAGTAGACATTTCTAGTAAGGTTTTAATTTCTATGTGTGCTCATTTTTATCTATGTCATCATTTCTATCCTAGAAAACATGGAGTTTTACTTTGTTGATGTAATCGAGAAGAAGAAATGTTGAATCTGAATTTGTTCTCAGTTAAAAATAAAAAATAAAAGCCTTAAACCCTAAACTAAAACCTAAACCCTAAACCCTAAAAATACATAAAAAATAATAAATAAACCCCTAACCCTAAAACTAAACCAAACCTAAACCCTAAACCTTAAAACCCTAAACCCTAAACCCCAAAACCCTAAACCCTAAACCTTAAACCATAAACCATAAACCCTAAATCAAACCTAAACCCTAAAAAACCTAAAACCTAAACCTAAACTAAATTAAAACATAAAAATAAAATAAATAAAAACTTAAACCTAAAAAAAATAATAATAAAATAAAATAAAATAAAAACCTAAACTAAAACCTAAACCTAAAAATAAAATAAAATAAAAATAAAAACTAAATTAAAATAAATAAATAAAAACCTAAACTAAACTAAAATATAAAATAAACCAAAAAATAAAAAACCTAAATAAAATTAAAACTAAACAAAAAATAAAAATAAAATAATCATACAATAAAATAAAATAAATCTAAATAAAATCCTAAACCTAAAAAATAAACTTAAAAAAAACCTAAAAATGTATAAAAATAAAACTTAAATCCTAAACTAAAAAAACTTAAATCTACAATAAACAAAATAAAATAAACCTAAACCTAAGCTAAACTAAACTAAACTTAAATAAATAAAACCTAAACCTAAACCTAAAATAAATTAAACCAAAACCATAAAAATAAATAAAAAATAAAGCCCAAACCTTAAACTAAAGAAAAAAACCAAAACCTAAAATAATGAAAATATAATAAACCTAAACTACAATAAACTAAACTAAAATAAATAAAACCTAAAACTAAACCTAAAATAAACTAAACCTAAACCCTAAACTAAATAAAATAAAATAAACTAAAAATAATCCTAGAACTAAACTAAAAAATAAACCTAAAATAAAACTTAAAATTTAACCCTATAAAAATAAAATAAAAACTTAAACCTAAACCTAAAAATAAAAAACATAAACCTAAAAAATAAAATAAAAACAAAACTAAACTAAAAAAAACATAAACCTAAACCTAAACCTAAAAAAGAACTAAAATAAAAAAACCTAAACTAAAATAAATAAAATAAACTAAATAAAAATAAAAAACAAACTCAAAAAAAAATTTACAATAAAATAAAAATAAATAAATAAAAAATAAACTAACTAAATAAAAAAACCTAAACTTACTAATTTACTTAATTTTAAAATAAACCCTAAACCCTAAACTTTAAAACCTAAACCCTAAACCTAAATCCTAAACCTAAACCTAAACTAAACTAAAACCCTAAACCCTAAACCTTAAATCCTAAACCTAAAAAACCCTAAAAAACTAACCCTAAACCTAAAAAATAAAAATAAAAACATTAAACCTAAACCCTAAACCCTAAAAAAATTAAACCTAAACCCTAAACCCTAAAAAACTAAACCCTAAACCCTAAAACTAAAACCCTAAACCCTAAACCTAAACAACTATAAAATATAAACTAACCTATAAACCCTAAACTAAAACCTAAATAAAACCTTAAACTATAAAATAATTATAAATATAAACCCTAAACTAAAACTATAAACTCTAAAGTTAAAACCTAAACCTAAAACTAAACTATAACTAAACTAAAACTATAAACTCTAAACTTAAAACCTAAACTAAACTAAACTAAACTTAACCTAAATTATAAACCTAAAAGTATAAACTTAAAACCCTAAACCCTAACTAAACCCTAAAACTCCTAACCTAAACTAAACCTAAATAAACTATAAACCCAAAACTATAAACCTAAAACCTAAATCTAAACCAAAACTAAACTTAAATCAACCTAAACTAAAATTTTAAACCTAAACATAAACCATAAAGTTTAAACCTAAACTATAAATCATAAAACTAACCTAAACTATAAACCCTAAACTAAACCTAAAACCTAAACCTTAAATCCTAAACCATAAACCTAAACCTAATAAAAACCCCAAACATAAAAAATAAACCTAAAATCCTAAACCCTAAACCCTAAACCCCTAAACCCTAACCCTAAATCATAAACCCACTCAAACCCTAAACCTAAAGTAACCAAATAAATTAAAAAAATAAACCTAAACCCTAAAACCTAACAAACCAAAACCTTAAACATAAGAATGGGCAGATCCTTGATGGAAGGAACATCACCGTCAACCATGCTTTAGAGCCATGGAGGGAAGGCGGAGGTTATCCCAGTGGTGGGGATCTAGAGTGGGTGGATATGGAGGTGGTGGTGAGAATAATGGTGGTTATGGAGGCGGGAGGAGCAATGTAGGTTGTAACCATGGTGGTGTCGAAGGGAGAGATTGGGGATATGATGGTGGATCTCACTACCTAAGAGGCCGGGGTGGTTCTGATGGGAATTGGAGAAATAGAAGAATGGTCAATCCCATCTACTGCTTATGGAACTATGTCATTATAATAGAGACAATTCTAGTTATCTAGGGTTTTTATTTTGCTCTATGTGCACCCATTTTTTATATATGTCATTGCAAATTTCTTAGAAAACTTGGTGTGTTACTTGGTTGATGAAATCAAAAAGAAGAAATGTTAACCCTAAACCCTAAAACCTAAACCCTAAAAAAAAAAGATAAAAAACCCTAGCCCTAAAACCTAAACCTTAAACCTACAACACTAAACCCTAAACTCATAAACCCTAAAACATGCTCTCGGCCATGACGCTCTCTGGCAATTCCATGTTCCCTTTCATTTTCCTTGTGTCTTGGCCGATCTTCGATCCTTCTCAATCATAATTTTTGATTATTTATCTTTGATTGCTAATGTGAGTTTCCCTTGCTATTTCAATGGCGAGGAGCCGCTTTAGCCAAGCTTTTTTGAACTTGGGCAGGCTTTTTTGATTTATAAGGTATTATGGATCGATATCATCCATTACTCTACTAGTCCTTCAAGGATGCATTATCGGTAAGAACTCTTCCCAATGCTACCAATTTGATCTCAACCTCTTTTCATGGGATGCTGCTTATGTGCTGGATCTTGATGGAAAAGTTGAAGCATTTGAATTCTCTTTAGTTGGTAAATTTTCCTTACGTCGGCCAACTCTCGATAACATTCGATCATTTTTTCATAGCCTAAAGCTCTCTAGCATTTTCACTATCAATTTGATTGATCCTAGGCATATTCTTATTCAGCTCTCTAATGACTTAGATTACTCAAGAGTTTTTGCTCGTCCCTCCTACTTTGTGTATAATTATCAAATGAGGCTTTTGAAATGGTCTCCTTTAATGTAAAGAGGAATCTCCAATTGTTCCTTTATGGTTAGCTCTTCCTTATATGAGAATACACTACGTTACACATCAAGTTCTCTTTGTGTTGGTGCTCTCTTTGGTCGGCCTCTTCAAATTGATCAGGCCACCACTGTGAGATCATGGCCATCAGTTGCTCGTATTTTGGTTGAGATTGATATTACTAAAAAGTATCCTAAAGAAGTTTGGATCAGCTTTGAGAAATTTGGTTATAATCAAAAAGTGGAATTTGAAAATTTTCCTATTTTTTGCACACATTGTAAGATTCATGGTCATGATCATTCTGAATGCTTTGTGTTGCATCCTCATCTTAAAAAGAATAAATTTCGGATCCTAATCCCTAGCAAATGAAAAATCAATAAGTTTTCTTATGTACCTAAAGTCACTCAAAATGGAACTCATCCCCTACCCCTACTCTTTATTATCTACCGATTTGCCTATTGAAGAGCAATGAGCATGTTAAAAATAACATGAGGTTCATGAGGAGGCTAATGATAACTTACCTAACGCTTCTAATTGTAATAATTTGGCTCCTCAAGATAATACCTGACTCGCCTAATCTACTCCCCGGCTAGTGAACCCAAGGAGACTCATATGAACCCTAGTGGTGATTTGTATGGAAACTTCAGGTTCGATCAAAATCTGAAAACAAATTTTGCAATTATAAGCAATGTTATTACAATGAAAGGTGATCCTTTGATCATGGAATAAAATCTGAAAAAAGGTGATCCTTTGGTCATGGAACAAAATCTGAAAGGTAATTCTAAAACTGAGCATGAAATCTATGCTATTAATGGCTTCACAACCTCTCCTTCTCCTACCCCACAGAGTGATACATGCTAACCCAATTTCTCAAAATTCTTTAATCAAGAAGGAAATTATTAATGATTTGATGATGCTATTTTGAATATCACAAATTCTCTAATGGAGATACTTTGGACATAGATAGACCTTTTCAAACTATTATTAAAAAAAAATCTCTTAAAGCTAGATGTTCACTAATAGCTCCACAAACCACTATCTTCTAACTTCCCATAAATAATTTATTTCATGTTCTCTTCTTCTTACTTTTTATTTTTTAATTATCTCTTTTCCTTTTCTTCTATTTTATTATGATCAATCTCTTATTTGAATGTTCGTATGGACTCTCATTGTCCAATCAGATAGAAGCCTTTGTCGCATCATAATATCCTTACTTGTTATTATTGAACCATTCATACACTCTTTAAGATCACCCATGTTGCTAGAATTTTTCAAAAATTTCTTCTATAACATTAGCAATAAAATTTGGTACTTTGGAATAATTTAGTCAACATCTCTATCCTTGAAGATCTTCATTGGTTAATGTTCAAATCTCATTGGGTGAATTTTTCTCTTGGTTCCATTATTATGCATCTTGTAATTAGTTGGTAGGAACATTGGGATAACTTAAGAACCTTTGCTCCTCCTCTCAACAAACCCTAGTTATTTGATTTCAATACTATTCGCTTCTTCTAAAGAAGGGAGGTTGCTTAACATTCATTCCATGGAAGATTTTCTAATATGATCTTGATTGCAACTGATTGATATTAGCTTTTGATTGACATCATGGCATAACTTGACTCTAAGGGCTTGATAGACCCCTTTCCTCTTGATCAATCAATGTCCTTACTTCTATTGAACATTTAGCAACTTTCTCGACCATGCTCTTTGATTTCTATCAAAAATCCTTCCAATAGACTATCCTCCCTACTTCTTTTAGATTCCAAAATATGTGGATCCAACATAGTGATTTCATAAATGTTGTTTCCATTAATTGATGGCCCCTATTCATGATAATTCCATTAAAGGCATGATTCACCTTTGGCTTAAGCTAAAAGGCTTAAACAAAACCTAAATTGGTGGAACAAGCATCATTTTAAAAAATCTTTTGCCAATCTCAAAAATGGAGAAACAATTAGTTTGTTCTCTTGAAGATGCTATTTTGATTCTATTAAGCTTGAGGAGTTGAATGTAAAGCAAAGATAACTTGATTAATTATCGAACATGGAAGAAACCTACTGGTGGCAAAAGCGCTAGCAAACATATTGTGACAGATAAAAAAATACAAGGTATTTCCATGCTCTTTCAAAAAAGAAAGCCTTAAACTCTATTAAAAAAATCAAAATGATAACGTGGATCATAAAAATAATGATATGAAAGATTCTATCATAAAACATTTTAAAAACTTATTAAACAATAACCCTTCTTTAGAAGCCCTCTCCAACACACACTTGATTCCCTCAATGATTACTAATGATGACAACCACTTGCTCAGTTTGCGTCCTATGAAAATTGAGATTGGTAGTATTCTCAATAGATGAACAATCTATTCGCCTCAAGACTACAGACTCAATTCTTTTATATTGGCCTATTATTAGTCACCTTGTTGATATTGTTAATTTTTTTGATGGAAACCCCTTACCTAGATATTTTTCTAGCACTTCCATTATTCTCATTCCAAAATTAATACAAATCTTGGGTGATTTTACCTCACTTTGCACCTTCTTTCATAAACTCATTGCTAAATTAATTGCTAATAGAATTAGTTCGCATATAATTATTTCCCCAACCAAACGTCTAAAGGTAGAGCTATATCTGACAACATACTCAGCCCAAGACCGATTCATGACAATGACGTTCTAAGGTGGCAAACATCCTTTTCAAATTGGACATCTCTAAAGCTTTTGACAACCTCTTTGGGATTTCTTTCAAATTATTCATTTGCTTGGTTTTCGATAATTTTATCCTCATCAAAATTGTATTACCAATATTTGGTTCTCCGTATCAAGAATGTTGAGTCCTTAGTCCCCTTCGATGCATGGTTTGAGACAGTGATCCCCTTTCACCCTCTCTTTATTGCGGAATATCTTTGAGGAGCCTAAATGATCTTTCTATAATAACCCTAGATATTTTTTTTAGAACTCAAGGTGGTCTTCCTCTCATCTTAATTTTCTATGACTTTATAATCTTTGCAATGCCTCTATTCTTCACATTAAAACTATTAAGAATCTTTAAATAAATTTGGCAATGAAAGTGGTCTTTTCTTAATGAAGGCAAAAGTTTTCATTCTTCCTCTAAAATCCTAGTAATTGGATCAACCAAATCTTGAGAATTACTACTTTCTGAACAATAATTTCCTATTAAAATATTGGTGCTCCACTTTAAAGGTTAAAAAAAGATCTCATCTTGTTGATTCTTAATCCAAAAAATCTCTAAGAAAATTTCTTGGGAATTTCATTTACCTCATTTGGTGGTAGGCTCACTTTGATTAAAGCACTTAACTCCATGCCTTTATATCTCATTCAAACCATATCTTAATTCTACCATTAATAGAATTGAGCATCTCCTTAATAAATTTTTATTCTAACAATTTCTTAAAAGAATGCATGGACCTCTTGGTATAAAAGTTATCAATTTTTGGTGGTTTATGGATCTAAGGAAGCTATCAGCTTTTCTTATAAACTTTGGTGGAATTTTAAATAACAATAGTCTTTGGGCTAATTTCATGACTACTAAAATCTGTGGTAAACAATTTTCCCCTATAATAACTATTAAAAATTTGTTCCAATAAATGGGTTTTAATTTCTTGGGATCAACCAAAGATGACAAGATTGTTTATTGGGTAAAACCTCATGTTAATACTATTAAAATTAACACTGATGGCTCTGTCTCTCAAAATGCTTCTGGCTGTGGTGGAATTTTCAGAAACCCTAATGGTGAAGTCCTTTGTGCTTTTGCTTACCCCCTTAATACTGTCTTTATTCCTTTTGGTGAACTAATGGCAGTGTACAAAGCTCTTGAGATTTGCCTTCAAAAAGGTTGGCTCAATATTTGGATTGAGGTGGATGCCCTGATGCTGATTGATCTTTTGACTTCCACCAAAATGGGCAGTGTAGAATTGTACTATCTTCTCAAGCAGACTAGAGCTCTCCTTTCAACTCTATTTTAAAATCTCTCATGTATGAGGGTAATGCATGTGTGATTACCTTGCCAATCTGGGTGCTAGATTGGATGGTACAAAATTCTTTGATCAACTTACTCTTCCAAACATTGTTTGGATTAGTGAATTTAGACATATTGGACTCCCTTATCTTAGAAATTAATCCAACCTATTGGATTGATCTGCTTTATTACCTGATTAACTGCATGATCATTTTCTATTTAGTGTTGTTGTTTCTTGGGAATTTGCTGATGCATCATCCTGATATCCCTTGTTGGTTTAATTACCCTAGCTTTAATTCACTGCTCCTATGTAATGTGTTGATGTTCATTTGGAATTTGTTGATGCATCGATACCCCTTGTGGTTATTTTCTGATCTCTATGGCATCTATGTTGGTTTAACTCTCCCAACCTTAAATGGGGCCTTATTGCTTCCCGCTTCCACTTTTAATGGTAAGGTGTTTCTGCTTTGGAGGGAGATGTATTACTTTATGCTTTATTTTTGCTTTATTTTTTGATCAACAGATAGACCTCTTGCCATCAATATTTTGATTATGGATCCTACTATTTCTCATTTTATGATTAAAGTATGTTCTTCCTCCTTTCCTCTTTCTAGAATTATATTCTGGGCACTTGTCTCAATGTTTAAATGCTATACTGTATAACCTTATGGTCTAATTTATCTATTATTCTTCTCCTTATTATGGTTGTGGCCCTCCTATGTTCCATAACCTTACCTCCACAACTAAGGAGAAATTGCAATATCTTTGCTATTATAACTTCTTCTGCAGATTGGAATTATTTCGATTTTCCATCCCTGTTACCGATGTGTGGGATTAACCTATTATGTGTCTTGATGGATCTTAAAGATGGCTTTCCTTTGGACCACTTTATAACCGATGTTGTACCATTATTTTTATTGGCTTTTCTTATGGTGGGTAATATCTATTTTGATGTTTTAATTGTCGGTTGGATTTCTGGCCTTTTTTGTCCTACAGTGCTCTTTTTTGAATTGTATTTGCTAACCTCATCTCCCAACCTGTAAGGAGAAACTCATACCCTTGTTATTATTATTGTCTCTTTGGTGATTTACTTAATGATTTCCTTTCGCCTATTTTTTTTTAGGATGGTAGTTCTGCTAACCCCGCTCTCCTTTGTCTTGAAGGATCTCATTGATGGTTTACTTTTGAACCCTTTCTATGGTATGTTGCCCCACTATTCTTTTTTGGCTTATCTTATGGTTGGTGCAATAATTGTAGTGTTGTTTTATTTGTTGGCTATTGGATTATCAGGTCCATTATCCAGCAGGCTGCCTTTGTGGTATATTTTTTTGTTTTATTTTTTTATTTTTCTACAGGTTTGGAATCACTTCCTGTTTGTTGCCCCACTATTTTTGCTATTTGCAACTAGGCTGAAACTGATCACCTGATGTTTGAAGTCTACTTAATTTGCTATTATTTTTTCCCTATTGGTTCTGTTAGAATTATGCAGATCACTGTGATTATGCTATTGCCAAATTGGATGTTAACCTATGCACTATTTACTCTGAATGGGTGGATTTTTGGCCAGCTTATTGGTAGTTACTGTCTTGGTTATTGGCTGAACTGGATTAATGCTCAACAAGCTACTTTTGAGTTTTTAGGATCTTATCACCCACAGGCCTCTTTCGAGGTTTTAGGCTGCATGGTGGCTTTTTCTTTTCTGCTTATTATTGTTGTTTGCAGGGCGCTGATCATCACATGTTTGAGGCCTATCTAAACTTTGTTTTTTCCATCTTGTTCATAGACTTGGCACCACTTCATTATCTACCGAATTTATCTTATGCATTGTCTATTTTGAATGGGTGGTTTTATGGCCAACTTTATATTTTTTCCTATCTTGGTTGTTGGCTGAACTGGATCATTGGGTTTTATGCCCAGCAAGCTACTACTAGGGATGTCTATCATGCTCAGCAAGGTGCTTTTGGAGTTGTTTTGTTGATTGATTTTGCTAACCCCATCTTCCCAACCTGTCACGAGAGAAACTGCAATTTTTGGTTATTTTTATTATCTCTTTGCAGGATTGGTCTTACTTTATGGTTTCTTTCCAGTCTACTTTTCCTGAGGATTTTGGTTTAGCTGCAAGCCTGCTCATCTTTACCTTGAAGGATTTCAATGTTGACTATCTTTTGAACCCATTTTTTTTTTTTTTTGCATCTCTGCTTTTCACTAGCTTATCATATGGTGGGTGCAATAATTGTATTGTTGTTTTCATTATTGGTTATTGGATTTTCGGGTCTTATGTCCAGCAGGCTGTCTTTGTGGTTGTTGGTTGTTTGTTGCCTGTTGCTTTCCTAATGTTTTTCGATTGCAACTCCCGATCCTCGATGTTTGAGATCTACTTAACCCGCTATTATTTTCTTCCTCTTGGTTATTAGATTTGTGCATCAGAGATTATGCTTGCCTAATTCAATTTTAACCTATGCATTGTTTACTGAATGGGTGGATTTATGGCCGCCTTGTGCTATTACTATCTTGTAGTGAACTAGAATCGAGTTTTCAAGTTGATTCTGGGATTGTCTCTCTGATTATCTTTACTTGGAGTTGTTTGTGGTGGGGAGCAGCTTATTACTTGTGCCTTATGGTTCATCTAATCTGCTGCTGCATCTCCTCTCTGATAGACTTCTGCAATTCTGTGGTAATTTGGGCTTGGGATATGTATCTCTTGCCTTACACTTGTCGGTTACTAACTTTTGTAACATGGAGGTTGTTAACTTCGCATTGCTTTCATTGCACTTCTTTTAGGTATATCCTCGGCTACAAGACTGTTTGTTTAAAATTTGTCCCATACGTTTAGGATGGGGTAAATTCCATGCTATTTTATTTGCTTTGCTAGATTTTAGCAGGTCTTTCTATTGGTCCTGCCCTTTTTTGTTGTTTTCCTATGGTGGGTCTTCATGCTGATCTAATTAAACCCTTGGACCTGATTAAAAATATGGTAGACCTGACAATGATGGTTCACTTTCATTTGTGTTGGGATTCTCATGACATGGTGCCTAATATGATGACATTTACTCTGCATGGGATCCTTACCCATTCTTTTTTTGTTTTCTTTTCTATTCAAGATAGGGCTTTGCTTTTTTGTACTAAGGCTCAAAAGACTTTCAACAAATGGTTGCTATATGTTTGTTGGCTATGATTATGATGATTTCACCCTTTTGGTTTGGTAGTAGCTCTTGTGATGTAACCCTTCTGCTGAAGTATGGATGCTCATATTTGCATCTGCCCCAACTTGGTGTGACTGAGCCTGAGCCATCTCTATCACACTTCCTTATTATCTTTTTCAGTTTATGTTGCTTTCATTTTTCACTCTATCTGTATTACCTTAACTGCTCTAATTTCTTTTTTTTTCTACAATTTTGCAGGTGCAATTCTCTTGTTCTCTTGCGGGTTTGCTTCATAGTGTCATGCATTCTCTCATCCCAAGAGCTTTGGCCTAATCTTCCATTGGCTTATCTTGTTAATCAATATGTATCTTTTGCTTTCCTTACTCTTTTATTTTTTTTTGGTTGTATTTAGATAGGGATTTACTCTCTAGTGATTGTAGCTCTTGAAAGAGTTGTGGAGTTTATCCCCTTTAAGGACCTTGTAACCCTTTTTTGTGGCAATAAAATTCCCCCTATATGGGGTTTCCAAAAAAAACTAAACCCTAAACTCTAAACTTAAAACCCTAAACTCTAAACCCTAAATCCTAAACCCTAAACCTTAAAACCCTAAACCCTAAACCCTAAAACCTACAACCCTAAACCCTAAACCCTAAACCCCAAACCCCAAACCATAAACCTAAACCTAAACCCTAAACCCTAAAAACCTAAAAACCTAAACATAATCTAAATAAAACTTAAAAATAAAATACATAAATAAATCTTAACCTAAAAAAAAACCTAAACTAAAACCTAAACCTAAATCAAAACCTAAACCTAAACCTAAACCTAAAAATAAAATAAAATAAAAAATATAAACTAAACTAAAATAAAATAAATAAAAACCAAAACTAAACTTAAAAAAATAAAATAAACCTAAAAATAAAAAACCTAAATAAAATAAAAAAAACTAAACAAAAAATAAAATTAAAATAAACCTAAAATAAAATTAAATGAAAACCAAATAAAAACCTAAACCTAAAAAATAAACCTAAAAGTAAAACCTAAAAATAAATAAAAAATAATACCTAAACCTAAAACTGAAAAAGAACATAAACTTAGAATAAATAAAATAAAATAAAGCAAAACCTAAACTAAAATAAACTAAACTAAATTAAATAAAACCTAAACCTTAACCTAAAATAAACTAAACCTAATCCTTAAACTAAATAAAATAAAATTAAATAAAAATAAACTTAAACGTAAACTAAAAAAATAAAACGTAAAAATAAACCTAAAACCTAAACATAAAAAAATAAAATGAAAATATAAACCTAAACCTAAAAATAAAAAATAAAACCTAAACCTAAAAAAATAAAATAAAAAAACCTAAACTAAAATAAATAAACTAAAAATAAATAAACTAAACTAAATAAAATAAAAATTAACCTAATTAATAATAATAATAAAATAAAACTAAGTAAATAATAAATAAACTAAATAAACTAAATAAACCTAAACCTATGAGTTCACTTAATTTAAAAAAAAAATTTTAATAACTGTAAACCCTAAACCCTACACCATAAACCCTAAACCTTAAATTCCTAAATCGTAAACCCTAAACCCTAAACCCTAAACCCTAAACCCCAAACACTAAACCCTAAATCTTAAACCATAAACCCTAAAAACCTAATAATCTAAACCTAAACTAAACAAAACCAAAAAGTAAAATAAATAAAATAACATAAACTTATAAAAATAAAAAAAATAAAAAATAAAAAACTAAACTAAAATATAAAAATAAAAGAAAAATAAAAAATAAAAACTAAACTAAAATATAAAAAAAAACCTAATCTAAACTAAAAAATATAATAAACCTAAAAATATACTTAAAATAAAAATAAAATAAACCTTAAATAAAATAAAATAAAAACTAAATAAAAACCTAAACCTAAAAAAATAAACCTAAAAATAAATAAAAAATAAAACTTAAACCCTAAACTAAATAAAACCTAAATCTAAAATAAATGTAATAAAATAAACCTAAACCTAAGCTAAAATAAACTAAACTAAAATAAATAAAACCTAAACCTAAACCTAAAATAAACTAAACCTAAACCCTAAACTAAAAATAAACCTAAAAATAAACCTAAAATAAAAACCTAAAACCTAAACCTAAAAAAAAAATAAAGACCTAAACCTAAACCTAAAATAGAAAATAAACTAAAACCTAGAAAATAAAATAAAAGTAAAACTAAACTAAAAATAAACATAAACCAAAACCTAAACATAAAAAATAAACTAAAATAAAAAACATAAATAAAAAAAAAATAAAAATGTATAAACTAAACTAAATAAAACTAAAGAATAAACCTAAATAAAAATCAAAAATAAAATAAGCCAAAATAAATAAGAAAATAAACTAAATAAAGCTAAACCTATCGATTTACTTAATTAAAAAAACTAAACCCTAAACCCTAAATCTTGAACCCTAAACCCTAAACCCTAAAAAATAATAAACCCTAAACCATAACCCTAAACCCTAAACCTTAAACCCTAACTCCAACCTTAAACACTAAACCCTAAACCCTAAACCCTAAACTAACCATAAACCCTAAACCGTAATCCCTAAAAATCCTAAAACTTAAACCCTAAACTAACCCTAAACCCTAAGCTAACCCTAAACCTCAAAACCCTAAAGCCTATACACTAAAACTAAACCCTAAACCTTAAAAACCTAAACCCTAAAATCATAAATTCTAAACCCTAACCCAAAACCCTAAACCCTAATAACATAAACCTTAAAACCTAAACTAAACTAAAAAATAAAATAAACCTAAAAAATAAACTAAATAAATTAAATAAATAAAAGTAGAAATGTGGAATCTGAATTTGTTCTCTGTTAAAAAAAAAAACCCTAAACACTGAACTAAAACTTGAAACTTAAACCTATAACCTAAACCTTAAACCCTAAACCTAAAACCCTAAAAATCCTAAACCCTAAACCATAAACCCTAAACCTAAATCCCTAAACCCTAAACCCTAAACCCTAAACTCTAAACCCTAAACCCTAAATCCAAAAAAAAACCAAAAACCCCAAATCCTAAACCTCAAACCCTAAACCCTACACCCTAAACCCTAAACCCTAAACCTAAACTAAATAAAGCCTAAAAATAAAATATATAAAAAATCTAAACCAAAATAAAGTAAAAAACATTAACTAAAATCTAAACCTAAACCTAAACCTAAACCTAAAAAGAAAATAAAATAAAAATAAAAACTAAAATAAAATAAAATAAAATAAAATAAAATAAAATAAATAAAAACCCAAACTAAATTAAAAAAGCCTAATTAAAATAAAAGCCTTAACCTACAAAATAAACCTAAAAATAAAAATAAAATGAACCTAAACCTAAACTAAAATAAATAAAAGCTAAGCCTAAACCAAAAATAAACTAAATCTAAACCTAAACCTAAATTAAATAAAATATAATAAACTAAAAATAAACCTAAACCTAAACTAAAAAATAAAACCTAAAAATAAACCTAAAATAAGAACTTAAAACCTAAACTTAAGAAAAGAAAATAAAAACCTAAACCTAAAAATAAAAAATAAAACCTAAACCAAAAAAAGTAAAATAAAAACCTAAACCTAAACCAAAAAAATATAAAAGAAAACCTAAACCTTAAAAAAAAAAACTCAACTAAAAAATAAACATAAACCTAAACCTAAAAAATAAACTAAAATAAATAAACCTAAAATAAATAAACTAAATTAAATAAAAATAAAAAATAAACTAAAATAAAATAAATAAAAAATAAATAAAAGAAGAAATGTTGAATGTGAATTTGTTCACTATTTAAAAATAAAAAAACACAAAAACCTTAAACCCTAAGCTAAAACATGAATCCTAAATCAAAAACCTAAACCTTAAACCTAAACTGTGAACCCTAAAACCAAACCTAAACTAAAACCTAAACCTAAAACCCTAAACCCTAAACCCTAAACACTAAACCCTAAACCCTAAACCCTAAAACCTAAATCCTAAACCCTAAACCCTAAACCCTAAACCCTAAACCGTAAATCCTAAAATAAAAAAAGCATAAACCCTAAACTTGAAAAACCATCAAAACATCACTCCTCTCCTCTTGGTCGCGGCTCTCTCTAGCGATTTCATGTTCCCTTTGAATTTTCTTGTGGTTTGGCCGCTCCTCAGGCTTCCCCGATCATATTTTCTAGTTCATTGCTCTCGATTTGGCCGCTTATATGATTTTTCCTTGATCTTATAATGGCGGAGGCACCGCTTTCGCATAACCGAAGCTCTTCGAACTTGAGGCATCGGCTAAGCCTTGATCTACAAGGTAATTTGATCCAACTTCATCTTCATGCTGTTAAGTCCTTCAAGGATGCATTATTGGTAAGAACACTTGCTCTAATGCTTAACTTAATCTCAACTTCCTTCTATGGAATGCCTGTAATGTGCTCTGATCTTGATGTGGAAAAATTGGCAAAGCCCTTTGAATTTTCATTAGTTGGTTTTTCCTTACGTCCGACTCTTGACAATATCCGATCCTTCTTTCATAGCTTTTGTGAGTTTTCACTCGGTTGATCGATCCTAGGCATATCCTTATTCAACTATCGAATAATTTAGACTACTCAAGAGTCTTTGCTCGTCGCTCCCACTTTGTGTATAATTGTCAAATGAGGCTCTTGAAATGGTCACCTTTTTTGATGTCAAAGTGGAATCCCCTATTATTCCTTTATGGATAGCCTTTCCAAACATGAGGATACATTATGTTACCCATCAAGTCCTATTTGTGGTTGCTCTCTTTGGTAGGCCCCTTCAAATTGATCACCCAAGATCTCTACCATCAACGATCTTGGTTGAGATTGATATTACCAAAAAAGTACCCTAAAGAAGTTTGGATCGCTCAAAAAAATTTGGGTATAATAAGAAAGTGGAATTTGAAAATTTCCTATTTTTGCACATTGTAAGATCCATGGTCATGATCACTCAATGCTTTATGTTACACCCTAATCTTAAAAAAGAATAAATTGTTAGATCCTAATCCCACTCTAGAAATGAAAACCAATAAGTTCTTTATGTGCCTAAAGCTACTCAAAATGGAACTCACCCTCCTACCCCTACTCCTTTACTATCTTGATTTGCCTATTGGAGAATAACTGAGCCTGCAAAAATAATGATATTGAGGTTTGTGAGGAAACTAATGATAACTTATTTAACATTACTCCTACTTGTAATAATTTGGCATCACAAGACAATCCCTTGACTCATATGAATCATAATGGTGATTTGAATGGGAATCTCAAGTTGGATCAAAATCTCAAAACTAATTCTGGAATTGTTCTAAAAAATGTTGATACTTTGGTGATGGACCAAAATTTGAATAATCATCATGGAAATTAGAATGAAATTTGTGCTATTAATGGTATCACAACATCTCCTTCTATAACCCTATAGAGTGATATCCATGCTAATCCAATTTCTCAACCTAACTCGATACCAAGAAGGAGAAATCACCATTAGAATGTTTTGATGATACTACTCTATTCTCAATATCACCAACCACTCCCTTCGATGGAGATACATTGGACATAGATAGGCCTTTTCAAACGTTATTAAAAAAATCCCTTAAAGCTAGAATGTTCACTAATAGCTCCACTAGAACCACCGATCTTCTAACTTCCCACAAATAATTGCTTCATGCTCTTTTTTTTCTTCTCCTTCAATTTTTGTCATCTCTTTCTTTTCCTTCCACCTTATTATGATCAATTTTCTTATTTGGAATATTGGGGTATTGGGACTCTCACTCCAAGTAATCGTGTTAGAGCCTTTATCGCACTCATAACATAACCTTACTTGTTGTTATTGAGCCATTCATTCACTCTTCTAAGATCACCCATGTTGCTAGAATGCTTGGCTTTCAAAATTTCTTTTATAATATTAGTAATAAAATTTGGTGTTTTGGAATAATTTAATCAACATTTCTATCCTTGATGATCTCAACAATTGGTTAATGTTCAAATCTCATTGGGTGAATTTTTTGCTCTTGGTTCCTTTATCTATGCTTCTTGTAATAGAGTCGGTAGGAACATCCTTTGGGATCACTTAAGAACCTTGCCTCCTCAACAAACCCCGGTTGGTTGGTGATTTCAACACTATTATCGCTTCCTGAAAGGAGGGGAGGTTGCTCTCTAACATCCATTCCATGGAAGATTTCTCTAATATGATCCTATTGCAACCGATTGATATTGGTTTTTCTAGCTCACTATACGCATAACTCTAGACTTTCTTGATAGGACCCTCTTTAATTCCCTTTGGATCAATCAATGGCCCTCACTATTGAGCATTTGAGCGTAACTTTGTCTAACCATGCTCCACTTTTGATCTCTATCAAAACTTCTTCCAGTAATCTTTCCTCCCCTACTCCTTTTAGATTCCAAAATATGTGGACCCAACATCGTGATTTCATTAATGTTGTTTCCATTAATTGGATGGACCCTATTCACCCAGACAATTCCATTAAAGGCATGATTCAACTTTGGCTTAAGCTCGAAAGACTTAAACAAAACCTAAATTGGTGGAACAAGCATCATTTTAAAAATCTTTTTGCCAATCTCAAAATTATGGAACAATTAGTTTGCTCCCTTGAAGATGCTATCTTAACTGATCCTAGTTGATGAGTTGAACACCGCTAAAGATAACTTGATAAATTATCGAATATGGAGGAAACCTACTCATCAAAAGGCCGCTAGCAAACATATATTCGATGTAAAATACAAGGTATTTCCATGCTCTTTTCAAAAAAAGGAAAGCCTTAAACTCTATTCAAAAAATCAAAAATATTAATAGTAGCTGGATCACTGATAATAATGAAATTAAAGATTCTATCATACAACATTTTCAAAATTTATTAAACATCAACCCTCCCTTAGAAGTCTCCAACACACACATGATCCCCTATGATTACTAATGATGAAAACCATTTACTCACTTTTGCATCCTACGAGATTAGTAGTACACTCAATAGAATGAACACTGACTCTGTCGCCCCGATGGCTACATGACCCATTTCTTTCAGCATTGTTGGCCTTTTATTAAGTCTGACCTTGTTGATGTTGTTGTTGATTTCTTTGATGGCAGCTCTTTACCTAGATACTTTTCTAGCACTTCAATTGTCCTCATTCCCAAAACTAATAATCCTAATTCTTGGGGAGATTTTAGACCTATCAGCCTTTGCACCTTCTTTCAAAAACTCATTGCTAAATTAATTAATAATAGATAAGTCTGCTACTCCCTAAAATTTTTTCTCCTAACCAAACTGGCTTCATTAAAATAGAGCTAGATCAGACAATATCCTTCTAGCCCAAGAGCTGGTTCATGACATTGATGTTCCTACTAGAGGTGGCAACATCCTCCTCAAACTGGACATCTCTAAAGCTTTTGATAACCTCTCATGGGATTTCCTCTTTCAAATCTTACATTTGTTTGGTTTTCTCATATTACCAATGTTTGGTTCTATTATCATGAATGGTGAGTCCCTTGGTTTCTTTACTTCAAGGCATGGCTTGAGACAAGGAGACCCCTTTCACCCTCTCTTTATTATTGTCATTGAATATCTTTCGAGGAGCTGAATGATCTTTCAATAAAAATCCTACCATGTTTTAAAACTCATGGTGGTCTCCTATTTCTCATCTCAATTTTGTGATGATTTTATAATCTTTGCAATGCCTCTATTCAAAGACATTAAAACTATTAAGAACCTTTTAAATGAATTTGGCAAAGAAAGTGGTCTCTTTCTCAATGAAGGAAAATGTTGTTTCATTCCTTCCGCTAAAATCCCTACCAATAGGCTCAACCAAATCTCCAAAATTACTAATTTTCAGCAACATCAACTTCCTATTAATTATCTCGGGGCTTCACTTTTTAAAGGTCAGAAAAGATCTCATCTTTTTGATGATCTTATCCAGAAATCTCTAATAAAATTTTGTTTGGGAATTTCATTTACTCTCTTTAGTGGTAGGCACCTTGATTAAGAGCACTCTTAATTCCATGCCTTTATATCTCATCCAAACCATTGTCACATTTCTATCATTAACAGAATTGAGCGCCTCCTTAACAAATTTTTTTGGAGCTCTAATAACTCCTCTAAAAGAATGCACTAGACCTCTTGGTATAAACGTTGTGGCACTCTTGCTGAAGGGGGTCTTGGATGTAAGCTAATCAAAGAAGCTATCACTACCTTTTCCTATAAACTTTGGTAGAATTTTAGAGTAACAATAGTCTTAGGCTAATTTCATGACGCTAAATATTATCGTAAGCACCCCTCATTTGTCCTATAAAGTGGGAGACTCTCCTATTTGGAAAAGACTTTGTTCCATCAAATGGGATGCAAAATCCTTAATTTTTTGGGGGATTAACTCGCTCCTCCTTCTTTTGGCAAGATAACTGAGTGGATGTGGGTCCATTGATGACTTTTCTCTACCCATTCCACCGCTATTAAAGTGAAATCTTTTGGCAGAATAATATGTGGAACATTAAGCTTATTGATTATATTCCTTCTTTTCTCTTGAACAAACTTACTACTATTCCTATCATTCCTACCAATCAAGATCGATCCTTTTAAGCTCTCACGTAATGGTGATTTCAACTTTAAAATGTTTGGCTTCACATTAAAGAAACTCATGATTCTTCCAATGTGTTTCTCAAACTTTGGAATAACATCCCTACTTATTGTTCTTACTTGGCATATTTTGAAAAACTTCATCCATGTTGACTCCTTGTTGTGGGTAAAGGTTTTCAATTACCTTCAAAATGTCAATGCTTGCTTTCACATTGAGAATGTGAATCATGTCTTTGTTAATGGGCCATTGCTTCTAAACTTTGGATTTGGTATGATGATCTCTTTAACATTGTCATTTTCAATGGCTTAACTTTATATCAACTTCTTGAAGTTTATTTTGACAACACTATTAAAGGTCACATTAAAGTTATAACCGCTATCACTCTTATTTGGTTCATATGTTGGACAAATGATGCAAAACATCGAGATCCCCATGAACCACATGAGGATAATTGCTAGAATTAAAAACAAAATTTGTGACTTGTTTAATGCCAATCTCATTCACTACAAACAATTCAAAGGTTGTAAATTTGTGGCCAATAAATTGGGTCTTAACTTACCGGATCAACCCTACTGTAGAAATGACAAGATTATTTATTGGGTAAAACCTCATGATCATACTATTAAAATTAACACTGATGGCTCTGTCTCTCATAAAGGTTGTGGTGGCATTTTCAGAAATCTTAATGGTAAAGTCCTATGTGCTTTGCTTACCCCTTAATTCTTGCTCTATTCCTTTCGAGCTTATGTGTACAAAGCTTGAGATTTTCCTTCAAAATGGTTGGCTCAATATTTGATTGAGGTGGATGCCCTTCTGATGATTGATCTTTTGACTTCCACCAAAATGAGCAACACTGAATTGTACTACCTTCTCAAGCAAACTAGAGCTCTTCTTACCCAACTTAATTTTAACATCACTCATGTATGGCATGAGGGTAATGCATGTGCTGATTACCTTGCCAATCTGGGTGCTAGATTGATGGTATAATCTTCTTTGATCAACTCACCCTACCCAAACATTTGCATTTGGTTAATTTGGACAATACCGGGCTCCCTTATCTCAAATTAATCTAACCTATGGGATTGATCCGTTCAATATCTATGAATGCCCATTTTATATTCAATGTTGTTGTTTTCTTGGTTTTTGTTGATGTTTCACGATACTACTACCTATTTTGACATGTGATGTTGTTGGTTTAATTGCATTTCCTTTAATTGGGGCTTCGCTTTTGTTACTTACACTATAAAGTGTTGTATGTGCCTCTCAAATTTGCCGATGCATCATCCTAATACTCCCACTCAATTGTTTGTGACATGTTGTTTACTATCCCCAATCTTGATTGGGGTCTTACTGTCAATGCTACCTCCATTGTTAATGATAAGGGGTTTACTCATTGCTGGAGGGAGATATACTACTTAATGCTCTATTTGTTGATGCTATATTTTTTTGATCAACAGGGACATATTTCTTTCCTTTTCTGAATTATAACGGGATCCTTGCATCAATGCTTAATGATATCCCTTTGTTCAACTTTACAATGATCCTAACTTATATGATATTCTTCTCCTTCTTATGGATTGGAATTACCTCTGGATTTCCAATTTTAGTGATGCTGTGGGATTAGTCCGGCATTAAATTTTGTGTCTTGCTGGTTATCAAAGATGAAACTACCTAGAACCACTTAGTAACCTATGTTGTATCAATGTTACTTCCTAGTGTTTCTTATGTAGGATGCAATATTTATTCGATGTTTTAATGTTGTTGGATTTTGGGCCTTTTGTCATGCTACTCTTAGGGTTGGTTTAAGGTAATTGCTAATCCCCTCTTCCCATCATGGGCGTAATCAAGACTTCCTTTGTTGTAATTAATATCTCTTTTTGGCTAACCTTGTTTTTTGCTATTTGTTTCTTTTTATCCTCGACTAACTTTTGTTATTTCTGGTGCATGATCACCTAATCTCTGTCTACTCCCTTTAGCTCTTAAAATTGTGCACAACAATCGATTACCCAACCGCATAATTGATTTTGCTTATGCTTCGGGTTTTGATTGTCTTGATCTGGACCTTTTGAGGTTATTGAATGGTTGTGGCTTTTGCTTTGTTTTTGTCTCTTTTATTAGCTTTTGGCTATCACCGATCATCTCATTTATTTTTTTGATCCTTTCCCTATCCTTCTGGGACTTTACTTTTGTTTTGTATATTTGCATTGGGGGTCTTTTTTTGGCCAATTTGCTATTAATTATCATCTTGGTTGTTGGTTGATCTGGATCCTAACTCCACTATTTAGCAAGCTATTTCTGGGGTTGTCCTTCTTGTCCAGCAGGTGCATTTAGAGTTGCTTTGCTGATTGCTTTGGGTAACCTATTTCTTCCAACCCGCCAGAGAGTGTCTCATATCTCCTGCTTATCCTTATCTCCTTGGTGGTTTGGACTTTCTTAATGGTTTTTCGCTTTGATTTATGGTTTTTTGTTGGTCCTTTTTGGGTTTTCTAAGGCATTGTCTATTTGTATTAGGTGGCTCTTTGGCCAACTTTCTATTCTTTATTATCTTTTTTTTGGATTCTCTGGATCTTTGATTCCTTTATTCAGCTAACTACTTCTGGGTTGTCTTTCTTGTTCAAGGTGTCTTGTTTTGTCGATTGCTTTTAATTTTTTTCCCTTTCTCCAGAATGTGTTTTCCTATTTTTTCTTATCTCCTTGTAATCGGTTTTCTTCATGGCTTCTCATTGCCTACCCCGGTTGTGGGTTTAGTCAGCCTATTTTCCATTTCTGAAGGGATTTTTATTTTGCAAACATTTCACTTGTTGTTGTATTTTCTACTCCTTGCCCTGCCTTTTCCTCTCTATTTGGAAAGCATCTTCCATTTTGATTGTTGGTTGTTGGCCAACTTGTCGTATATTCTATCTTGGTGGTTGGCTATTATGGATCATTGAATCTTATGTTCAACCTCCTGCTATTGTGGTTGTCTATCCTATTTTGCAGACTGATTTTGATGTTATTTTGCTTAAATTTGGTGGGGTTAATAATTGCATTATTGCTTACACTGATGGCCTTTAGATTTTGGGTCTGTATCAAGCAGGATGTCTTTATGGTTCTCGGCTATTTTGCTATTGTCCTCCCATTTCCTGTGGTCATTTGGGCTTGGGGTATGTCGCTAATCCAATAGGTTGTTTTGTGGTTGTTATTGTTTCCTACAATTTGATTATTGGCTTTTTTTTTGCTAGCATTTGACTACTTTGACTTCATATGCTACTATTTTTTCCCTCTAGCTTATGCTACATTTGTGCAGATCATTGTGACTATACTTTTGCTCTCTTGATTTTAATCTTTGCATTGTTTAATCTCATTGGGTGGATTTATGGCCACCTATTGCTATTACTCTTGATTGTTGGCTGAACTGGATTAATGAGTTTGATCATAAGGAAACTATTTCTGTGGTGTTATCTCTGATTGTCTCTTACTGGATTTGTCTGTGGTGGGGAGCAGCCCTTTACCTGTTTCTTCTTATCTTGTACTTCCATTTCCTGTGGTAATTTGGGCTTGGGGTATGTTGTATCCCTTTATAATTGTCGTCTCAATTTTCTAAATAAGGAGGTTGTTAAGAGTACATTACTTACATTCTTTGCTTATCTTTTGATGGAAAATAACCCAGTCGCATCGGACTGTTACCAAGAATGTATATTTATTAATGTCCTACAAGATTGGAATGGGGTTAATTCCTTGCTTTGTCTTTGCTCGGTTTGCAGATTTCAAAATTTGCTATTTATTATCCTTTAGATCCGGTTTCCGATGGATGACCGACATTGATGGCTCTCTTTCATTTGAGTTGGGATTATCATGCCATGGAGCCTAATATGATGACATATATTTGGCATGGGATCCCCTTACCCACTTTGCTCTTGCTCTTTCCACTTATGTATATGCCTATTCTTGCGTGTGTATTTTGGCTCAAAAGATCTTCATCAAATGGTCTATATGTTTTTATGATGGTGTGATGCTTTCACCCATTTTGGTTTGGTAGTAGCTCTTGTGATGTAACCCTTCTTAAAGTTTGATGCTCATATTTGCATCTCAACTTGGTGTGACTGAGCCCAGCCTCTATCCCACTTCTTTATTATTACCATTTTCAAATTTTGTTCTCACTTATCATTTTCTCACTACTTTAACTACTCTAACTTCTTCATGTCTACAATCTTGGTGTGCTTTTCTCTTGTGTTGCTCCATAGTGTCGCATTCTCACTTCCTGTAGAACATTGGCCCTCATCCTTCATTTGCTTACTTTTGTTAATCACTTTGTATCTTTTGTTTCTCTTTTCTGGATGTACTAGGGGATTTACTCTATCGATTATTGAGTAGTTGTTCTAGAGTTTATCCCTTTAAGGACCTTGTAACCCCTTTTTTGTGGCAATAAAATTCCCCCTATATGGGGTTTCCAAAAAAAAAAAAGCCTAAACCCTAAACCCTAAACTCTAAACCCCAAACCCTAAACTCTAAACTAACCCTAAAAAGCTATAAACTAAAATCTAAACTAAATAAAACCTAAAATAAAAAAAATAAAAAAATTAAATTAAAAGAAAATAATAAACTAAAATAAAATAAAAATATGATCTAAAACCTAAACCTAGACCTAAACCAAAACATAATCCTAAAAGAAAATAAAACAAAAAAATAAAACTAAAATAAAATAAAACCTAAACTAAACTAAAAAAAATAAAAAAACTTAAATAAAGTACTAAACCTAAAATAATAATAAAAAAAACCTAAAATATAATAAAAGAAAAACTAAATAAAAACCTAAAGTTAAACAATAAACCTAAAATAAAACCTAAACTCTAAACTAAAAAAAAAAACAAAACCTAAAATAAAAATAAAATAAACCTAAACCTAAACTAAAATAAACTAAACTAAAATAAATAAAACCTAAACTTAAACCTAAAATAAACTAAACCTAAACCTAAACCTAAACTAAATAAAATGAAATTAATTAAAATTAAACCTAAATCAAAACCTAAAAATAAAATAAAAATAAAACTAAACTAAAAAATAAACCAAAACCTAAACCTAAAAACTAAACTAAAATAAAAAAAACCTAAACTAAAATAGATAAACTTAAAATAAATAAACTAAAAATAAAATAAAACCAAAATTAAAATAAAAAAATAAAATAAACTAAAATAAATAAAAAATAAACTAAATAAACCTAAACCTACGAGTTTACTTAGTTTAAAAATAAAAAAAATAAAAAAATCTAACCCATAAACCTAAACCCTAAACCCTAAATCCTAAACCCTTAAACCATAAACCCTAAACCCTAAACCCTAAACCATTAAACCCTAAACCCTAAACCCTAAACACAAAACCTACAACCCTAAATCATAAACCCTAAACACCAAACCCTAAACCCTAAATCCTAAACCCTAAACCCCAAACCCTAATCCCGAAACACCAAAAACCTAAAAACCTAAACCTAAACTAAATGTAACCTAATAATTTTAAAAAATAAAAAAACCTAAACTAAAACCTAAACCTAAACCTAAACCTAAACTTAAACCAAAACCTAAAAAAAAAAGCTAAACTAAAATAAAATAAATAAAAACCTAAACTAGACAACTAAAACCTAAAAAAAAAATATAAATTAAAAAAACAAAACATAAAATAAAAATAAAATAAACCTAAAATAAAATAAATTAAAACTAAATAAAAACCTAAACCTAAAAAATAAATAAAAAATAAAACCAAAACCTTAAACTAAAAAAAAACCTAAACCTAAAATAAACAAAATAAAATAAACCTAAACCTAAACTAAAATAAATAAAACCTAAACCTAAACCTAAAATAAACTAAACTTAAACCCTAAACTAAATAAAATAAAATAACCTAAAAACCTAAACCTAAACTAACAAATAAAACCTAAAATAAAAACCTAAAACATAAACCTAAAAAAATAAAATAAAAACCTAAACCTAAACCTAAACCTAAAAAAAAAAATAAAACCTAATCCTAAAAATAAAATAAAAATAAAACTAAACTAAAAAATAAACATAAACATAAACCTAAACCTAAAAAATGAACTAAAATAAATAAACCTAAAATAAATAAGCTAAATTAAATAAAAAAAAAGTAAACCTAAATAAAAATAAAAAATATAATAAACTAAAATAAATAAATAAAATAAACTAAATAAACCTAAACCTATTGGTTTACTTAATTTAAAAAAAATCCCCTAAACCCTAAACACTAAACCTAAAACCCTAATTGCTAAACCTTAAACCCCAAAACCTACAACTAACCGTAAACCCTAAAAATCCCTAAACCCTTTACCCTAAACCCTATGCTAACCTTAAACCTACAACCCTAAACCCTAAAAATTAAAAACCCTAAACCCTAAACCTAAACCCTAAAACCCTAAAGCCTAAAACCCTAAACCCTAAATGCTAAACCCTAAAAACCTAAACCTAAACTAAATAAAACCTAACAATGAAATAAATAACAAAAGCTAAACCTAAATAAAATAAAATAAAAACCTAAACCTAAACCTAAAAATAAAATAAAATAAACTAATATAAAATAATTAATAACCTAAACTAAACTAAATAAACATAAAAATAAAAAACCTAAAGAAAATAAAACTAAATCTAAAATAAATAAAATAAACCTAAAAAAACTAAATAAAAGCCTAAATGAAAAAAGCCTAAAAATAAATAATAAATAAAACCTAAACCCTAAACAAACAAAAAAAAAACCTAAACCCAAAATAAAAATAAAATAAATAAAATAAAATAAACCTAAACCTAAGCTAAAATAAAATAAACTAAAATAAATAAACCTAAGCCTAAACCTAAAATAAACTAATCCTAAACCTAAACCTAATCTAAATAAAAAAATAAACTAAAAATAAACCTAATCCTAAACTAAAAAATAAAATCAAATAATAAAACTAAAATAAAATCCTAAAATCTAAACTTAAAAAAATATAATAAAAATCTAAACCATAACATAAAAATAAAAAATAAAAACTAAACTTAAAAAATAAAATAGAAATAAATCTCAATTAAAAAATAAACCTAAAACTAAAAAAAATAAACTAAAATAAAAAACTTAAACTAAAATAAATAAACCTAAAATAAATAAATTAAATAAATAAAAAATAAAAAATAAACATAAATAAAAATTAAAAATAAAATAAACTAAAATAAATAAATAAAATACACTAAATAAACTAAATAACCTAAAACCTACCGATTTAATGAATTTAAAAAAGAACATAAACCCTAAACCCTAAACCCTAAACCCTAAAAAAATAAACAAAAAAAAACTTAAACCAATGTTTAGTTAATTTAAAAAATAAACCTAAACTAAACCTGAACCCTAAACCCTAAACCCTAAGAAAATAAAAAAATAAAAAAAGAATAAATACAAACTCAATAAAAATCCTAATCCTAAAACTAACCCTAAACCTACAACCGTAAAACCCTAAACCCTAAAACTAAAAGCCTTAAACCCTGAACCCTAAACACTAAACCCTAAAGCCTAAACCCTAAACCCTAAACCCTAAACCCCAAACCCTAAACCCTAAACCCAAAACCTAAACCCTAAACCCTAAAAATAAAAAAAAACATAAACCTAAACTAAATAAAGCCTAAAAATAAAATAAATTAAAACCTATAAATAATGTGGGTTACTAAAATAGGGAGAGATCGGGATATGATGGTGGATCCCGCTACTGACGGGTGGTTCTATAGAATTGGAGAAACTTTATGTTAATGGTTGATGAAAACTAAAAGAAGAAATGTTGAATCAATTTTCTCTTTGTTAAAAAATAAAACCCTAAACCCTAAACTAAAACTTGAACCTTAAACCTAAAACAAAAACCCTAAAGCCTAAAAATAATAAAAAATAATAAAAAATAATAAAAAAACACTAACCCTAAACCCTAAACCCTAAAACGTAAAACTAACCTTAAACCCTAAACCCTAAAACTAACGCTAAACCTTTAACCTTAAGCCCTAAACATTTAATCCTAAAACCCAAAACCCCAAATCCTAAACCCTAAACCCTAAACCCTAAACCCTAAACTAAACCCTAAACCCTAAACCCTAAACCTTAACCCTAAACCCTAAAACCCTAAACACTAATCCCCAAACCCTAAACCCTAAAACCTAAAACCTAAACCTAAACTAAATAAAGCCTATTAATAAAATAAATAAAAAAACCTAAAACTAAATAAAATAAAAAATAAAATAAAATAAAAACCTAAACTAAAACCTAAACTTAAACCTAAAAATAAAATAAAATAAAAAATAAAAAAATAAAATAAAATAAATAAAAACTTAAACTAAACTAAAAATAAAATAAACCTTAAAATATATAAAATTGATAAAATACAAACTAAACTAAAATAAAAAAAATAAAATAAACCTAAAAAAAAGTTAAAATAAAACCTAAACCTAAAACCTAAAATAAATAAAAAAACATAAACCCTAAACTAAAAAAAAACTAAACCTAAAATAAAAATATAATAAACAAAATAAAATAAACCAAAACCAAAACTAAAATAAATAAAACCTAAACCTAAACCTAAAATTAACTAAACCTAACCCTACACTTAAACTAAATAAAATTAAATAAACTAAAAGTAAACCTAAATCTAAATTAAAAAATAAAATCTAAAAATAAACTAAAATAAAAATCTAAAACCTAAACTAAACCTAAAAGTTAAAAAATATAACCTAAACCTAAAAGATAAAATAAAAATAAAACTCAACTAAAAAATAAACCTAAACCTAAACCTAAAAGATAAAGTTAAATAAAAACTCTAAACTAAAATAAGTAAATAAAAAATAAATAAATTAAACTAAATAAACAAAATAAACCTAAATAAAAATAAAAAATAAAATAAACTAAAATAAATAAAAAATAAATTAAATAAACTAAATACACATAAACCTACCAGTTTACTTAATCTAAAAAGTAAAAAAACCAAAACCATAAATCTTAAACCCCAAACCCTAAATACTAAACATACAATGTTAAACCTGCAACCCTAAACCCTAAATACTAAACATAAAAAACAACCATAAACCCTAAACCCTAAACCCTAAAAACCCTAAACTCAAAACCTAAACTAAACCTAAACCCTAAAACCCTAAACTCTAAAGCCTAAACCCTAAACCATAAACCATGATTGAGCTGATTTTTATGAAAGTTAATCTTAAAGAAGTCAGCGAAGAGGTTGAGAAATACAAAATTGGTGCTCTTGCCCATGTTGGTCTTGTTGCACCTATTGATGTTATGGTTCCCTGTAGTTGGTTTGGATTTCACAAATTCTTCTTTTGTTCTATGAAATTATCACCCTTGAGCATTAAAAGGCCATAAGTGGGATCTTCAGACTCTCTTGTACTAGGCCATTCTCTTATGGCCTTATCAACCCTGTATGATGATGGTTCAAAACCAAATCGAGGTGCCTCACTAAAGATGATCTCATCAGAAGTTTTGGCAACCCTTTAGTGATCACTTCTCTCACCGGCCCTCTCTTATCCCACCCTCTAAAGATCCCACATGTTCATCAAGCTTACAAGAATGTCCTCACCATCATGATTGCCACTAATTACACATACCAAAAAAAAAGGTTAAGGAGCATTTGAAAGATCCAAGTAAATTTGATGTGTCGCTACTAAGCTCTACTACTAACTATTGGTCCACGCTATAATGGATGAAGAAGGAAGATCCTAAGCACTGATGATGATATGGTTTCTCCTTGTTCAAAGTATGCTTTATTGTCCTTCTATAAAATCAAATTTTATTTTCTGGAGTTAAATCAATTTTTGAAATACTATTTTTATGAATTTTTAATTACATTTTATTTTATTATATTTTAGTTATTAGGATAATGTCTTTTTTGATTTGGTAATTTCTTGTCTATTATGGAATCATTTGAGTTTAAAATTTAAAAAAACTTAAACCCTAAACCCTAGGAAAGAAAACCATAAACCCAAAACACCAAACCCTTAACCTAAACCTAAAGTAACTAAATAAATTAAAAAATAAACCTGAACCCTAAAAAATAATAAACCTAAGCCTAAATCATAAGAATGGGTAGAACCTTGATAAAGAACATCAAACCCTAGTCTTGATCTAGCAAGGAGGCTAAGGTGGAGGCATGGTAATCATAGTGTTGGTGGGGAACTGAGGTGGTGGTCTATGGTATATGGTGGAGGAGCAACAGGTTACATGGTGGTGGTGAGGGAGAGATGGGATATGATGGTGGATCCCTCTGAGAGGCCGTAGTTCTATGGGAACTAGAGAAACAAGAAAGAATGATCTGATGTCGCTTATGGAACAGATCTTTATAAGAGATGTTCTATCTAGGGCTTTTGATTTGCTCTATGCATGCTCATTTTTTATCTATGTCATTATTTATTTCTTAGAAAACTTGGTGTTTTTTGTTGATGAAATCGAAGAAGAAATCTCAATTTGAATTTGTTCTCTATTAAAACCTAAACCCTAAACTAAACCCTAAACCTAAACCCTAAACCTAAACCCTAAACTAAAAATTAAAAAAACCCTAACCCTAAACCTAAGCCCTAAAACTAACCTAAACCCTAAACCTAAACCTAAATAAACCTAAAACCCTAAACCCTAAACCTAAACCTAAAACCTAAACCTAAAACCCTAAACCTAAACCTAAACCTAAACTATAAACTCTAAACCTAAACCCTAACCCTAAACCCTAAACTAAAAGCATAAACCCTAAAACCCTAAACTTAAACCTAAACCCTAAACTAAACCCTAAACCTAAACCCCAAATACTAAACTAAACTTAAAGTAACTTAAAAATTAAAAATAAACTTAAATGTTAAAACCTAATAAACCTAAACCAAAACCCTAAGAAACAAAACCCTAAGAATAACCTAAAGAACATAACCATCAATCAAGCTCCTAGATGTGGTGGAGGCATGGTTGACCTATCAGTGGTGGTGGGGATCCGAGAATGGTGGATATGGAGGTGGTGGTCCAATAGTGGTGGATATGGAGGAGGAGTGACAGGTTACCGAGGTGGTGGAGGGATCGGGGATATGATTATGGATCCTCTAATAAAGTAGGCTAGGTGGTTTTGATGGGAACTGAGAATCAAGAACTTATGAAACTATGTCTTTACAAAGACAGTTCTAGTTATCTAAGGTTTTAATTTCTGTGTGCTCATTTTTTATCTATGTCATCGCTTATATCCTAGAAAACATGGAGTGTTACTTCATTGATGTAATTGAGAAGAAGAAATGTTGAATATGAATTTATTCTCTGTTAAAAAAAACAAAAGCCCTAAACCCTAAACTAAAACCTAAACCCTAAACCTAAAACCTAAACCCTAAACCCTAAAAAAATATAAATATAATAAAAAAACCCATAACCCTAAAACTAACCCTAAACCCTAAACCGTAAACCGTAAACCCTAAAATCCTAAAAACCTAAACCTAAACTAAGTAAAACATAAAAATAAAATAAATAAGAAAACCTAAACCTAATAAAAAATAAAATAAAATAAACACCAAACTAAACCTAAACTTAAAATCAAATAAAATAAAAATAAAAACTAAATTAAAATAAATAAATAAAATGTAAACAAAACTAAAATCTAAAATAAACCTAAAAATAAAAAACCTTAATAAAAAAACTAAACAAAAAATTAAAATAAAATAAACATACAATAAAATAAAATAAAACTAAATAAAAACCTAAACTGGAAAATAAACCTAAAATAAAAACCTAAAAATAAATAAAAAATAAAACTTAAACCCTAAACTAAAAAATCCTAAATCTAAACTAAACAAAATAAAATAAAGCTAAACCTAAGCTAAAATAAACTAAACTTAAATAAATAAAACCTAAACCTAAACCTAAAATAAACTAAACCAAAACCATAAAATAAATAAAAAATAAAGCCCAAACCTTAAACTAAAGAAAAAAACCAAAACCTAAAATAAACAAAATATAATAAACCTAAACCTAAACTACAATAAAATAAATTAAAATAATAAAACCTAAACCTAGACCTAAAATAAACTAAACCTAAACCCTAAACTAAATAAAATAAAATAAACTAAAAATAAACCTAAAAATAAACTAAAAATAAACCTAAAATAAACCTAAAATAAAACTTAAAATCTAAACTTAAAAAAAATAAAATAAAAAACCTAAACTTAAACCTAAAAATAAAAAACCTAAACCTAAAAAATAAAAAAATAAAACAAACTAAACTAAAAAATAATAAACATAAAAACCTAAAACTAAACCCAAAAAAACAAAAAAAAATAAAACCTAAACTAAAATAAATAAACCTAAAATAATAAAATAAACTAAGTAAAAATAAAAAAACTAAAAAAATATAAAATAAAATAAACTAAAATAAATAAAAAATAAACTAAATAAAAAATAAACTAAACCTAAACTTAAAAATAAACCCTAATCCCTAAACCTTAAATAAATAAACCCTAAACCTAAATTAAACCTAAACTCTAAACCTTAAACCCTAAACCTAAACTAAATAAACTAAACCCTAAACTAAACCCTAAAAAATAAACCAACACTAAACTAAACCTAAACTACAAATAAATTTTAAACTAAACCTAAAACTAAACCCTAAACCTAAACTCTAAACTAAAATAAACTAATCCTAAACTTAAACTAAACCTAAAACCTCCTAACCTAAACCTAAACCTAAACTTAAACTAAATAAACCCTAAACTTAAACCCTAAACAAACCTAAACTCAAACTAAACCTACAACCTTAAACCTACAACATTAAATCTTAAACCCTAAACCCTAAAACTCTAAACCCTAAACCTTAAACCCTAAACTAATTATAAACCATAAACCTAAACCTAAAACTAAACTAAAGCTAAAACCTAAAACTAAACCTAAACCTAAAACACTAAACCTAAACTATAAACCCTAAACTAAAATAATAAAAACCTAAACTCCTAACCTAAATCATAAACTTAAAATAAACCTTAAAATTAAACCTAAACCTAAATTAAACTATAAACCAACCTAAACCTAAACTAAACCTAAAAACCTAAAATAAAACTATAAACCTAAACCTAAACTATAAAATAAATACTAAACCTAAACTAACCTAAACAAAATAAAACCTAAAACCTACTAATAAACCCTAAATAAATCATAACCTAACCCTAAACCTATAAACCTAAACCTAAACCTAAACTAAATCCTAAACTATAAACCTAAACCTAAACTAACCTAAACCTAAATAACTAATAAAACTAAAAAAAAAAACTATAAATGCTAAACCTAAAATAAAATAAAAACCTAAACTAAACCTAAAATGTAAAAACTAAATAAATTAAAATAAACCTAAAACAAAACCTAAACCTAAACATAAATAACTAAACATAAACCTAAAAAAATAACACTAAAAAATATAAAATAAAAATAAGCAAATTAACCTAAATAAATAAAATAAATCTAAATAAAACTATAAAATAAAATAAAAAACTAAATATAAATAAAAAAAAAAAAATAATAAAATAAAACTAAAAAATGCTAAACCAATAAAACTAACCCTAAACCTAAAACCTAAACTAAAACCCTAAAAAAGAAAATAAAAAATAAAAATAAAACCTAAACCCTAAACCTAAACTAAACCCTAAACCCTAAACCTAAACCATAAACCATAAACCTAAATCCTAAACCCTAAACCTTAAACCCTAAACCTAAACCTAAAACTTATAAACTAAACCCTAAACCTAAACCCCAAACCCTAAAAACCTAAACCATAAACCCTAAACCCTAAAAGCCTAAAACCTAAATAAAATAAATAAAATAAAATACATAAAAACTAAAATAATAAATAAAAACCTAAACTAAATAAAAAATAAATAAACCTAAAATAAACCTAAAAATAAAACTAATCATAAATAAAATTAAATAAACCTAAAATAAAATAAAAACTAAATAAAAACTTAAACCTAAAAAATAAACCTAAAAATAAATAAAAAATAAAACTTAAACCCTAAACTAAAAAAAACCTAAATCTAAAATAAACGTAATAAAATAAACTTAAACCTAAGCTAAAATAAACTAAACTAAAATAAATAAAACCTAA
This sequence comes from Cymbidium sinense, assembly GCA_021442155.1. Taxonomy (NCBI): domain Eukaryota; kingdom Viridiplantae; phylum Streptophyta; class Magnoliopsida; order Asparagales; family Orchidaceae; genus Cymbidium; species Cymbidium sinense. The sequence continues at coordinate 110,012 of JAKCPB010001288.1, forward strand.
ACCAAAACCTAAAATAAACTAAACCTAAACCCTAAACTAAATAAAATAAAATAAACTAAAAATAAATTTAAACCTAAACTAAAAAATAAAACCTAAAAATAAACCTAAAATAAAAACCTAAAACTTAAACCTAAAAAAATAAAATAAAGACCTAAACTTAAACCTAAAAATAAAAAATAAAACTAAAACCTAAAAAATAAAATAAAAATAAAACTAAACTAAAAAATAAACGTAAACCTAAACCTAAACATAAAAAAATTACCTAAAATAAAAAATCTAAATAAAAATAAAAAACTTGAAATATATAAACTAAATTAAATAAAAGTAAAGAATAAACCAAAATAAAAATCAAAAATAAAATAAGACAAAATAAATAAGAAAATAAACTAAATAAATTAAATAAATCTAAACCTATTGATTTACTTAATTAAAAAAAGCCCTAAACCCTAAACCCTAAACCCTAAACCCTAAACCCTAAATCCTAAACCCTAAAAAACAATAAACCCTAAACCTAACCTAAACCCTAAAACCTAAACCCTAAACCCTAAACCCTAAACTAACCATAAACCTAAATCATAAACCCTAAAAATCCTAAACCCTAAAGCCTAAAACTTAAACCCTAAACTAACCCTAAACCCTAAGCTAAACTTAAACCTAAACCCTAAACCCTCAAAACCCTAAACCCTAAAGCCTAAACACTTAAACCTAAATCCTAAACCCTAAACCCTGAACCTTAAAACCCTAAACCCTAAAATCATAAATCCTAAACTGATCCCTAAACCCTAAACAACAATAATCCAAACCTAAATACCTAAACCCTAAACCCTACACCTAATCCCTAAGCCCTAAACCTAAACCAAATTAACTAAATAAATTTAAAATAAAACTAAAACCTAAAACTTAATAAACCTAAATTAAGAATGGCGTAAAAAAAACATATCAACCATGCTTAGTCTATCAAAAAGCTAAGGTGACTCACAGTGGTGGTGGGGATCTAGTGCTAATATGGAGATGGTGGTGGTGGTTATGGAGATGGGAGGAGCATCAAATAAACTGGTGGTGGCAAAGGGAGAGATTGGGATATGATGGTGATCCCGCCACTGAGTGGTCGGTGGTTCTGATAAACTGAGAATAAAAATCCGATCTACGCTTATTGAAATCTTTATAAATAGAGATGATTCTAGTTATCTATGGTTTTATTTGCTCTAAGTGCTCATTTTTTTGTCTATGTCATCGCCAGTGTCTTAAAAACTTGTGTTACTTTGATGAAATCAAAAAGAGGAAATGTTGAATCTAAATTTGTTCTCTTTTAAAAAAAACTAAAAACCCTAAACCATAAACTAAAACCTAAACCTTAGACATAAAACCTAAACCCTAAACCCTAAACACTAAAACATAAAACAAACCCTAAACCCTACACCCTAAACCCTAAACCTAAAACCCTAATAAAATAAAACCCAAATATCATAAATAAAACCCTAAACCCTAAATCATAAACCCTAAACCTTAAACCCTAAACCCAAAACCCTAAAACCTACAACCCTAAACCCTAAACTATAAACCCTAAACCATAAAAATCTAAAAATCTAAACATAAACTAAATAATTAGACAAACCTAAACCTTAATAATAAACATTAAAATAAAACCTAAAAACTAAATAAAAATTAAAACCTAAATCCTAAATTAAAGAAAAATCTAAAACTATAATAAAAATAAAATAAACCTAAACCTAAACTAATCTAATCTAAACTAAAATAAATAAAACCTAAACCTAAACCTAAAATAAACTTAACCTAAACCTGAAATAAAATAAAATAAACTAAAAATAAACCTAAACCTAAACTAAAATATAAAACTTATAATTAAACCTAAGATAAAAACCTAAACCTTAAACCTAAAAAAATAAAATAAAAACCTAAACCTAAACCTAAAAAAAAAAATAAAACCTAAACCTAAAAAAATAAAAATAAAAATAAAACTAAACTAAAAAATAAACCACAACCTAAACCTAAACCTAAAAAAAATAAAAATAAAACTTAAACTAAAATAAATAAACTAAATTAAATATAAGTAAAAAGAAACCTAAATAAAAATAAAAAATTAAATAAACTAAAATAAATAAAACTAAATAAACTAATAAGCCTAGACCTATTAGTTTACTTAATTTAAAGAAAATAAATGAAAATAATAAAAAAAAACAAAAAAGACCCTAACCCTAAAACTAACCATAATCCCTAAAGCCTAAACCCTAAATCCTAAACCCTATACCTTAAAACCATAAACCTTAAACCCTAAACCCTAAATCATTAAACCCTAAACCCTAAACCTTAAACCCTAAACCATAAAACCTACAACCCTAAACCTTATACCCAAAACCCCAAACCCCCTAAACCCTAAACACTAAAACCCTAAAAACCTAAACCTATGCTAAATAAAACCAAAAAATAATATAATTAAAAAAGCCTAAACCTAAATAAAATAAAAAATAAAATAAAATAAAAACAAAACTATGACCTAAACCTAAACCTAAATGTAAAAATAAAATAAAATAAAAATAAAAATTAAAAGAAAAGATAATAAATAAATACCTAAACTAAACTAAAAAATTAAAAAAACCCTAAAAATAAAAAACCTAAATAAAATAAAAACTAAACATAAAATAAAAATAAAAAAAATTAAATGAAAACCTAAACCTAAAAAATAAACCTAAAAATAAGTAAAAAATAAAACCTAAACCCTAACCTAAAAAGAAAAACATAAACCTAAAATAAAAAAATAAAATAAACCTAAACCTAAACTAAAATAAATAAAACCTAAACCTAAAATAAACTAAACCTAAACCCTAAACTAAAAAAAAAAAAATAAACTAAAATAAACCTAAACCTAAACAAAAAAAATAAAATGTAAAAATAAACCTAAAAATAAAAACCTTAGACCTAAACCTAAAAAAAATAAATAAAAACCTAATCCTATACCTAAAAATAAAAAATAAAACTTAAACCTCAAAAATAAAACTAAATTAAAAAATAAGAACCTAAACCAAAAAATAAATTAAAATAAAAAACTAAAATTAAAATAAATACACCTAAAATAAATAAACTAAACTAAATAAAAATTAAAAATAAACCTAAATCAAAATAAAAAGTAAAATAAACTAAAATAAATAAAAAATTAAATAAACTTAAACCTACTAGTTTACTTAATTTAAATAAATAAAAAACACCTAAACCCAAAATCCTAAACCATAAACCATAAACCCTAAACCTACAACCCTAAACCCTAAGCGTTAAACCCTAAACCCTAAACCCTAAACTAACCCTAACCCTAAACCCTAAACCTAAACCCTAACCCTAAACCCTAAACCCTAAACCATAAACCTTAAAACCCTAAAGCATAAATGAACTCTAAAACCTAAACCTAAACCCTAAAAACCTTAAACCCTAAACCCTAAACACTAAACCCTAAACTAACCTAAACCATAAGCTAACCCTAAACTATAAATCCTAAACTAACCCTAAATTGTAAGCTAACCCTAAAATCTAAACCCTAAACTCTAATACCCTAATACCCTCAAAACCCTAAACTATAAAGCCTAAACGTTAAACCCTAAACCCTAAACCCTAAGCCATAAACCCTAAAACCCTAAACCCTAAAACCCTAAACCCTAAACTTTAAACCTTAAACACTAAACCCTAAACCCCAAACCATGAACCTCAAACCCTAAACCTTAAACCCTAAGCCCTAAAATTGTAAAAACCTAAACCTAAAGTAACTACAACCTTAAAATAAAATAAATAAATAAACCTAAACCTAAATAAAATAAAATAAATAAAAGAAAAGAAAATAAACTAAACTAAACCTAAACCTAAAAAAATAAAATAAAATAAAAATAAAAATAAACTAAAATAAAATAAATAAATATCTAAACTAAACTTAAAAATAAAACTAACCTAAGAATAAAAACCTAAATAAAATAAAGACTAAACGT